>JAGFNQ010010189.1:0-243405 GCA_024364735.1 Boesenbergia rotunda
GAAATTTATATTTATTACTAGGAAACTTATAACCGTGCAAACTTTCAAGCTCAAATTCATCGTTTAGGCCCACATCCATGGCTTCGATGATTTTACTATTATTTTGAGTAATTTTCACTTTTATAGTGTTTAGAGTATTTTTGATGTTTCTGATATTTATGGGTCCTAATTTGTCTAAATCAGAATCTTATTGTGTTAATTTTAATTTGTGTCAAAAGATATCATTTTCTGAAATTGTTTCTTTTTTTTCTCCACAATATTAGAAGGTCCATATTTCAGGATATATTTCTTTCCCTTTTTAGCCTTACATGAGGAATTAATCTTCTAGCGATAATAAAATTTCTATTTTGTTGTTGTTCTTGTTTCTCTTCTTGCCTTCTTTTTCGATACTCTTTCTCATACGTGTCGGTCCGCAGGATAATCACTATCCTGCTCTAATTTCCTAATTTATTTTAGAAATCGATGAAAAATTTTCGTGAAATTAAGTCGATTGACTTCAAAATTAATTGGGTCATAAGAATTAAACACCTAACAAGTGAGAATGAAAGAGTAATATACAAGATATAGGTATAAGACGAGGATAGGACAAATTCAATAAAACATTCTCTTTTAGAAATTTAACAAATTAAGTATAAGGTCACACAAACTATATAATTAAGCCTCTTCATTTAGAAAAAAATCTCTTTATATTCAAATATATTTGATAAATTCCTTAGGAATATAAGTTTGAGGTCAGTTTCATTCTCTCTCTTTTAAGATATTCTCTTCCGCTACATTGCTAGGTCCCTAGCATATATAAGCATATATGCTCGCTGGTGGTCGTGAACAACCTCGTTCATAGTTTGGAGTTAACGTTTTTTTTCTTTAATTTTTTTTATTTTAAATTCCTTTTCTATTTCAAAAAAAAAAATTAGATCAGGTAGCAGATGAACCAGGAGTGACTGGCTCAGCCCGCACGGAAGTTTTCACCGGTGACTAGGGGAAATCGAAAAGCGCTCGCAGGCGGTCTAGAAGCCCAACATCCTATGGTTCATGCCTCATTTGAAGGAAAAATTCTTGCAAAATACGTCGTAGTTAGAGATCGAACCGCATATATCTGGGATAGCGACTAATCGCCCTACCGCTGCACTATAGCCCCGGAGGCTAAAATTATCCAGATAAACTTTTTATAGTGACCGACCACATTTTTAGAAATCCCCTAAGGGATTTTTGAAGACATGGTTTCACTGTGTTAATAAGAAGTCCCACTGTCAAGACAGCAACTCAGTGAACATACCTCTCAAAAGACAGATTTATTTGTTACTAAGAGACTCAAACCCGAAATTTTAGATAATACATATCTTCATATTTATCACTTGGGATAAGTCACTTTGACGTTTTTATATTTCAAAAGAACATGAACCACGTAGATATCACTTGTATTCTACACGTACGTACTGTTACTGATAACTGCATTGAGAGCTATATATTTGAATAAGTTCCATGCATATGCAAATAATAATGAGGGTTTATTGTTCTTCCGATCCAGTACTGTATATTTAGTCGACGAAGGCTTGCGCTATGATCTTGATATCCTCAACGTCGACCGCTCCATCCCCGTCGACGTCCAAGCTGGATATGATGTCCACGCAGTCCTGCATGGTGGCTCCGCCCAGCAGCAGCTGGTACAGCTCCGCCGCCGTCACCTCTCCCTCGTCGTCGTCATCGCCCCACGCAGCCGCGGCCGTCTGCAGCAGCCCCGCCAGGTCCCCCAGCTCCAGCTCCGCGGTGTTCAGTTCCAAGAACTCCTCCAGGCTCAGGAACCCGTCGCCGTCCGCGTCCCCCCGCTTCATCATCTCTGCCACCTCCGACGCGCTGGCGCTGTTGCCCAGCGACGCCATGATGCCTTTGAGCTCGTCGCGGTTGATCAAGCCGTCGTCGTTGGCGTCGAAGGCCCGGAAGGCCTCCACCATGCTGTTCACGTAGCCCAACGTCTGGATGTCGCCGGCCAGATTTGACGGAGCCGCCGGAGGAGGAGGAGGAGACATGGTTAGCTAGCTAGGTTGGTGGTGAAGGAATGGCACCAATACATGGGGTTAAATATTGCTTCAGTAAGTGAATATGTTCTTGGTGGCTTCATGTCGACATAAAGGATAAAAGTTGGGAAAAACAGAGAGAAGGAATTATTGTCAATAATGATAAGGGGAATATTCTTTTTTATATATGTAAGGGGAATATTCTTGCTTATCCTCTGAGAGTTGATGAATTCTATCAAGATATATAGTGAACAAATAGAGAATATGGATTGATGCAGTTGCATAGTTAGGATTTTCGATGGAGGGAGGAGAGGGCTTATTCAATAAATTTAAAAAATAATAGAATACAAAAAATATATAATAAAAAATTATATATTAACTTTATATATTTTTACAATATTATTCTTTGAGATTTTATATTTTGAAAATGTTGAACAATATATAGTTTCATTATCAACAGTATCAAATACATTTCGTTCAATATAAGATATTAAACAAACATTTATTATATCATCTCCCAACCTATTTCGAAGTGAGGTTTTGATTATTTTCATTGCTGAAAACATTTTCTCTACAATTGCAGTTACCATAAGTAATAATAATGTTAACTTTAAAAGTAAATATACTAAAGAGTACAGTCAATGTTTCTTCAATTGATCCATCCTTTTAGCAAGCTGACTAATCCCCTCAATATCAGAAAAATTGATTGATAATCCGCATATCAAAAATCAAGACTAATCCCCTTAATATCAGAAAAATTGATTGATAATCCGCATATCAAAAATCAAGTTATGAAATAAGGAGTAGCAATCATATTCAAAAACAAATAATGCATGGAGGACCTTAATATTGTAAACATGTGACATACTTGACTAGCAAACAAAATTATGAATATATGCGAAATTAACACTATATATTTTTTTAACACTTAAATTCGTAATTAAAAAAGATCAAGCAAAAAAATTCACCTCAATCAAAAGAGGTTTATTTCGACGAAGCGATGATGGCATCACTGGTAGCAAACGACAGCGACGCTAGTAGCGACGTGCAACAACAATACGTAGTTGACAACAAAAACAATGTGCGACGGAGAATTATGAGGGCAAAATTAAGATTAGGAAAAGAATAAGATGGGAATTAGGGGAGGAAGAAGAATCTGGAATAGCGAAAAAAAAAAAGGAAGGGAATTAAGGAAGAAGAAGAAAATTGGATAAGGAAAAAAAATGATTCGATGGGGGATAAGGGGAAAAAAAGTTTCAATGGAAGGGGGAAAAGCTTCGACGGTGAGGGGGGAAAAAACACCAAATAAATTTCTTATAAATTATCTATATTTTTAATCAAGACTTAAAAGTTGTATTAGCCTTTAGTTGATTTCATAGTTCCTCCTTCCCCAATTCCATTCTCCATTGTCACCCACTCCGAAGCAATCCAAGCCACTCCTACTCCCTACACCTTGAGCTCGTCAGCATCCCCTCCATGGCCGACTCCCCTTCTTGATCTCTTTCTCCTTTTCTCTTCTCGAAAACTTTGCACATTCCCAGTCTTCTTTAAACTCTAACCTAAAACCATCGTCTCATCGCTCTTCATTCTCATTTCTCTTCACGAAGTCTTTGTCCTAACTCAAACTCGTATACCCTCCTCGATTTACTAGAAATATTTGTTGAAGTATTCATTGTCTCCACCAAGTTTGTTCTCGGATTTCAGATTTCAGCAAGAAAGCCAAAGGTTTGATTTTTCTTATCAAATTTTAATTTTCTAACTTTTTCGTCTCTTTTTTGGATTTATTGTTGTATTTACTCGTTATGTTTTGTACAAATTCCTTGTTTACGCGTACAGTGAATCATATGAATTATTATCTTTTTCCAAGATGGAGTATAATACATTGCTAATTTTCATCCCTAACATCAAACGCAACACAATCTGAAACAGAAGAGTCTATGGGTCGAAAATGCTTAAGAAAAATTTTGAAATCAAAGCCTCTTATATATAGGTCCTAAACGGTTCAGGATTATATTTTGGGAGCAATGTGAATAGGGAAAAAGGAAGTTGTGTAATGACAGCTAACAACAAATAGGGATATGCAAATATTGCGGATATGCAAATATTGCAAAGTTGAGATTCCAGCAGTTTGCGGAAGTACTAGTGGATTAAAAAACCTCCTAGTAAAGAGGATTAAGTCAAGTCAAGTCTACTCTATAAAGCGAGTTGGAATGATAAAGGTCCAACTACATTTACGAATGAAACTCTGGGACAAGGAAGTGCCTTGGTTCCTCATACTTATAATCAGAAAATATGTGAATTGAAATTTATATAAGTATGTGATTGTTGATGAAGTGTCGAAAGGAAGGAGTTATAGAGTTGTTCCAGAAGGAGTCGACGACGACGGCCAGACATCGGGATTCTGCCCACGTGGAAGCTGACAGGAGGGGAGGAACTTCTGTGCGCTGCAAGATCAACACGAGCGTTAGGGGAACACGCCGGAAGTTGTCCGGCAAAGCCCACTCCGATGCTCAAGTCAGTACCTCGATGGAAAAAGATGTAAGACAAGAAAGAAAGTATGAATCGTAGAGAGTGCGTAACTCCCTTTACCAGAGAGGTTGGGGTACCTTTTATACTGGCCTCCGTTATCTTGCCACGTCTCCCGATTTATGCCACGTCCTCCTCCTCTTTCAGCGGTTACTGGATAGCCTTTGAAACGGTCTAAGCCGTCATTACATTTCGACCCGTTGCGACATTTAAGGGTCGTGGTGATTCCGTGTCAGTGAGGACGCTTATCCATAGATCCGTGAAGGAGGGAAGAGCCGTTATTTGCTATCGAAGGTAGCTAGGGCTTCGCTTCCCCGAGGTGGTCTCGGGGTCTTCTGGCTCGGGTGATCGCGGGCGTTATAGCTCCCGAGGTGGTCTTGGGACCCCGCCTCCCGAGGTGATCCCGGGAGAGATCTTCGGATTGACTTCCCAGGACTGCCTCCCGAGGGGGGTCCTAGAGGCTCCTCCTCCCGAGAATGTCTCGAGGGCTCTGAAAAAAATGAGTCGCTGAGATTCATTACATTCTGCCACAAAACTTCTTCATTCCACGTCTGTCACGGGCTATTCAACCCTATCAAGAGAATGGCATGACTTACAACCGAGATTCAAAATTCCTAAGGTCCAACTACACTGACGAATGAAACTCTGAGACTTGGTTCCTCATACTTATAATCAGAAAATATGTGAATTGAATTTACAAGTATTTGATTGTTGATGAAGTGTCGAAAGGAAGGAGTTATAGAGTATATGGCATGAATTACAACCAAGATTCAAAATTCCTGATCAAAAGAAAGTTGCAAGTATGGTTTTTGATCTATTCTTAGTTGAGAAAGCTAAGATACAAAGTGTGCTTCCGCGACCAAAGGATACGTGTCACAACTGATACTTGGACATCCATTCAAAACATAAATTACATGATAGTGACAACTCACTTTTTGGATAGTGGTTGGAAGTTATATAAAAGAATAATTTAAAAGAGTATAATTATTTAATAAAATTTATTGATCGAGTCAAAATAAATTTATATATATTAATTATTAAATTAGATATTTTTTTATTAATATGATAATTAATAATTTTTTTTATGAATCTGTTAATTAACAGTTTCTTAATTAATTTTTATTTGACTAAGTATTCTAAAATCTCTATAAATTATATATCTCATGGACGAGTTATTCAATTAATAAAGTTATTTTGTTACCTCTTTTTTTCTCACTATTTCTATTCTCTTTACATAGAATTAGAGTCATAATTTTTCTTATCTTACGAGCCACTTTTTCTTATGCGACACATTTCTTATTTTCCATGTAGCGCTTGCTGTCACAGTTATTTTTTATTTTTTATTTTGAAGAGATTTTTTTAAGTGACTTGTCTCTTCCTCCTCCATTTATTGCTTTTCACCCTCCTTTCTCGTTTCTAACACCCGTCAACTCACGACGGGATAGTAGGGGAGAAGAGGAATAGCTTCCGTGCCTTTGGCCCTGGACTCAATCATCATTCGGCTAGTGTTTTCCATTTTCTCTTTTACTCTTGCAATTTTTCTTAACAAGAAACCAAGATACAACAATAACAACTTGTGTTGTCTTTGTTGCTTTTATTTTTGATGTCAGATATTCGGAGATGTCAAATTTATCTTCAAATTGGACATATGTTGAGGCAATCTATGGTCCGGAGTGACCATGAGTTTTGATGTTTGGGCAAAGGGTTTAAGTTAGGTTTACCCTTGTGTATTTGATATGTGTATGTGAGTGTGCAGGATGTGCAGGTTACACATATTGGCTTAGCTGGACGACCTCGGTACGGTGAAGGGTGGCGTGGAGACAAGCTGCGGGCTTGTGTGCACACTTGAGGGACTATGGAGAGCAGGGACAATGAGCTGAGGGGCACGGACTTCGAGACATGCGTGCAGGATGACATGGAGGCAAGTTGGAGGCTTGCGTGCATCCGAGGGACGGGAGCCGAAGATGAAGAGGGCGCGAAGGCAATAGTCGAGGCTGCTGATGAGGAGTCAGTTGAGTCGTGACGGTACGAGTGATGTGTGATTGTACTCGGAAAATCCTAGGGTTCGAGTGCTGAAAGAAGTGTACTCGGGAAGGGAAACCCTAGGTGTGTGAGTGGGGCAGTCAATGGCAGTCGACTGATAAAACTCACAGAAAGGCAGTCAGCTCTGGACCAGTCGACTGCCCTGGGAGCAGTCGACTGGTAGCGGCTGGTGAGTTGGCTGAAAATTCGAACGTTGGGGTGCAACGGTCGATTTTCAGTGGCACCAGTCGACTGCCCTGGGAGCAGTCGACTGGTGGCGAGGGTTTCAGCTTTAGTTCTATTTAAAGAGGACTTTGTGGTGGCTGAAACTCTTGACGAATTTTATCTTGGTTAAAGGTAAAATAGTAATCTTGGTGCTCAGGTCTTGTCAAGGTGTTGTGGTGAGGTTTCTCCACCCACAAGGAGCGACAAGGGCAAGCCAGAGGTTATCCGGGAAGTGATCCACTGACGGATTCTTGGATTAGTCACCCTTAGGGGTGGATACCAAGTAAATCTTACTGTTAGCATTGCTCTTTATATTGTTAGTTTTGTTTTATTGTATATTCCGCTTGCGCAACTAACCGTGTAGGAAGAAAGAGTTCGAAAAGTGTTATTCACCCCCCCCCCTCTAGCAACCGTACAAGATCCAACAACATATTGGTATTTAATGTCCTAAAAGACTCGATAGAACCTTCGTTGGTAGTCCTTTAGCTTTAAGAAGATGTCAAAGTTGTCTCCAATTTGAACATGCTGATATTCAATGTCTTAAAAGACTCGACAGAACCTTTATTGGTGGTTTTGTAGCTTCAAGAAAATGTCAAATTTGTCTCTAAATTGGACATACTAGTATTCAATGTTCTAAAAGACTTGACAAAACCTTTATTGTGGTCCTGTAGCTTTAAAAAGATGTCAATTTTATCTCTAAATTGGATATACTGGTATTCAATATCCTAAAAGACTCGACAGAATTTTTATTGGTGGTTCTGCAGCTTTAAGACAACCAACTACTTCACAAGTCTATCATAAAGTTCTCTCGTCTGTGCTTACTCATGACAAACTTTCAAAATTTTTATCTACTAAATGATATATTGACACTGGAGCAACTCATCATGTCATATCAAACTACAATATCTTTACAGAAGTACTACCATACACTGATTTGGATATAGTACAAGAAGGTGATGGCTCAGATTTACAAATTACTAATCTTAGAAACTCGTACACTCATTTGTCCAATCGTATTTTTCACATACATAACATCTTTCATGTTCCATCTATCACTAAAAATTTACTCTTCGCACGTCCGTTTTGCCTTGATAATAATGTCTTTTTTGAATTTCATCATAATCATTATCTTATAAAAGATAGAAGAAAAAAATCACTATGTTTCACGGGGAAATAAAAATGACCTTTACTATCTTTAAAATTCTTCAATCAAAGCTTTTATTGGTGAACACACAAATAAACTAGCTTGGCATGCTCGACTTGATCATCCTTCCCTTCATATTGTTCAGTCGATCATAAATAGGTATGATTTACTTACTTCCTTTACTTTTTCTCCATCTCATTCATGTTAGGCACGCATGAATTCTAAAGTCATAAGTTACCTTTCTCTTCATCCGATCGTGTTTCAAATTTTCCACTTGAAATAATTTATTTTGATATTTGGGGCTCTGCACCTATCTTGTCTAACCAAGGTTTCCTAAATTATGTTACCTTCGTTGATCATTTAAGTAAATATACTTGACTTTAACCTATGAAAAGAAAATCTAATTTATTAGACATATTCTGTCATTTTCAAAATCAAGTTGAACGATATTTTGATCGTAAAATACTCTCTCTTCATTTTGATTGGGGAGGGGAATATCAAGCTCTTCATCGTCATCTTGTCTCTTATGAAATTGTTCATCGAGTCTCTTGCCCTCACACTCTAAAGCAAAATGGTTCTGCTGAGAGAAAACATAGATATATAGTTAAAACTGCCTTAGCTCTTCTTCATTATGCATCAGTTCCACGTAAATTTTAGGATGAAGTTGTTTGTACTATAATATAGTATATCTCATAAATCAACTTCCTTTCTCGTTGCTCAATCATAAGTGTCCTTTGGAAAAGCTTTATAATTAAATATCTGACTACACCTTTGTTCAAATCTTTGGATGCGCATGCTATCTATGGTTACACTCTTACTCTAAACACAAACTTGACTCTCGTTCCCTACAATATGTTTTTCTCGGTTATAGCAATTTGTACCATGGGTATCAATGCTTGTACATACCAACAGGATGGATATATATTTTACAACATGTTACTTTTGATGAGTCTCTATTCCATTTTCTAGTAGTTTTTTCAATCTCTCCTCCAGATATAGGTGACACATTCTTGATGTCACCTAACATTATCAAAAGTGATGACATACTAGGTCCTATTATGGAGATCTCTAATAACTCTCATACTATCAAAATCACCTCAAGTTGTTGCTTCCATTTCGGAAGTCTCACCAGTCAAAGATAATATGCCTTCTAGTTCTGGATCTTCAAATAATACAAGCTCATCATTAAAATTATCATGTCAGCCGACTTCCTTGTTAGCATCAACAAGTGATTCAGATGATAATGCTCCTCGTCGCATGCTTCCCTTAAGTGATATTTATGCACGTTGTTCATTAATGACAACTCAATATCCTCTTCCAGAAGCTTTAGTAGTTTCTTCAAAATTTGTTAAATCAACTTATTTTTCTCAAACAAACAAGGATCTGAATTGGGGTAGCGCAATGACTACAGAATTTGATGCACTTCTTCACAATGGAACATGTAGTCTAGTTTCATGCACTTCCTTTATGAATGTTGTGAGCTCTAAATGGATGTTTCACATTAAACATCGAGTTGATGATCCTCTTGAACGGTACAAAACTTGACTTGTAGCCAAAGGATTTAATCAAGAACTAGATATTGACTTCAATGACACTTTTAGTCCAGTCATTAAAATTGCATCTGTCAAACTATTATTATCGGTAACTCTTAGTTCTAATTGGCCTGTACGACAATTAGATGTTTCTAATGCATTCCTTTATGGTAATTTTGAGGAAATAATATTTATGGAGCAACCACCTAGATTTATTCATCCATAATTTTCAACTGATGTTTGTCAACTAAAAAAATCCATTTATGATCTTCGGCAAACTCCTTGTACATGGTTTCATATATTATCAGACTGGTTGCAAACTCAAGAATTTTCTGGATCAATGATTGACTCTTCTCTATTCTATCAATATAATAACGGATCTATGATATTTTTTCTTGATTAGGTGGCCAGATGACATTTTAATAATCGACAATGATCAAAAGGGCATTACAACTTTATTAAGTCATCTCAATCAAGAATTTCCTATTCGAAATATGGGTAATGCTAATTTTTTCCTTGGTATTGAACTTATTCTACATGAAGAAGGTTGTCTCCTCTCTCAAAGTAAATATATTACTAAGCTTCTTCAAAGAGCTAAAATGGATGGAGCATGTTCGGTCTCTACACCAATTGATATTATTAATTTCTCTGCACCTTCTCCTGCTATGTCTGATCCCCAGATTTATCGAAGCATTGTTAGAGCTTAATAATATGTCACTATCACACGACCAAATATTACCTTTGTAGTAAATCATGTTTGTCAGTTCATGCATGTTCCTACTGAACAAAACTGGAAAGGTGTGGAAAGAATACTTATTTATCTCAAAGGTACTATTCTACATGGTTTTCTTTTATATCGACAATCATCTCGAGATTTACATGCATATATTGATGCGAATTTGGCAAGCTCTCCTGAAGACAAACGCTTTACTAATTGGATATGTATTATTTCTTGGATGTAATCTTATTTTATGGAATTCAAATAAGCAACCTACAGTATCTCATTCAAACATTGAGGCTAAATATAAAGCTATAGCAAATGTAACATCTGAAATTATTTGGCTTCAATCACTTCTCTCTAAACTTCATCTTACATCAAATATTGCACCAAAAATTTGGTGAGATAATATTGGAACAATTATTTGTTTCTTATATTTCTACAGAGGATCAAATTATTTATATCTTCACTAAGTCATTATCCATACTGCATTTCAACAGGCTAACAAGCAAACTCAACGTCAGAGATCTCCCGTTAAATTTATCGAGGAGTAAAAGAGAATAATTATTGATGGGGTTGAACACCCCGTGACCGACACGTGGACTGAAGAAGTTATGTGGCAAGATCTACCGAGTCTGGACGACTCTCTTTCCTTGACTCCCGAGGCCCCCTCGGGAAGGTGGATTCCTGAGGCCACCTCGGGTAGACCTACTCTTGAGATCGCTCCACGAGGACACACGCCCGAGATCACCTCGGGAGATCTGGTCTCGAGATCACCTCGGGAAGGTGAACGCCCGGAACCCTACTCAGACCAAAAGACCCCGAGATCACCTCGGGGTAACAGAGCCCAAAGATCACCCGGCTTCAGGCAACTGTCCCCTTTCTCCGGATCTGTGGATAATCATCATCCATTGTTACCGGATAATCATGACTCATACTACGCGACCATTAAAGCCTTACTTGGCGCAACGGCTCGGATTTAATGGTTGCGAGGACCGTTACAAAAATTATCCAGTAACCGACGATTAAGGAGACGTGGAGAAGAACGTGGGGACACGTGTGACTGCCGTCTCAGGTATAAATGTAAAATACGGAAAAAAACGAAATATATATATATATATAGTTATATATATATATATATATATATATATATATATATATATATAATTATATGGTTATAAAAGGAAAAGTATTAATTAGATATATTTATAATTAATACTTTCCCTCTCCTCACCGCGAGCCCTAAAACCACTGCCGCCGCCTCCCTCTTCCTTCCCTCCTTCGGTTTTCTCCTCTCGCGCGAGCCCTAGCCGCAAGCGCCGACTTTTCTTCCTCCCATCGTGAGCCTTAGCCGCAGGCAGCCACCCGCCCCTTTTTCCTCCTCTCCTCCACTTGCGAGCCCTGAACCGCAGCCGACCCGATTTCTTCTCCTCCCCTTCGCGCGTGCCCTAGCCGCAGCCCAGCGCCGACTTCGCCTTAGTCGGCCGCCGCCAAGAGGAAACCCGACGACTGCTCTCTCCCCTTCGCGATCTCACCGTGAGACTTAGGTTTGTTCCTTGGTTGATTTTGTTCTCGGTTCTTGATCGATTTAGTGTTAAAACAGATCTGGTGTTGAGAATTTGACTTCGTTTTGCCTCTTATCTGATTAGTTTGGGTTATATCATGTTGATTTGGATTTGTTGATTCCATTTTTAGGGTTCGGTCTGGTGTTTTTGGGGTGCCGAGAGTTGGGACTGTGGGAATGTTTTGTGGTTGATAATTAGAGTTTGATTTTTTGTTTTCGTTTCCTCCATTTGATCTCTGCCATGTTCTCCAATTAATAATTGATCCAATTAGGTTTTGTTCGGGGTTGCTGATGAATGACTTGACTCTGCGTTGGATTGTGGCAGTGTATGAGATAGTAGGAATGGTATGGTTGGATGATGATTCATTAGATTTGGTGAGATCTTGCCAAATTCGTTTCTTCCAAGGCTGTAGAAGGTTACCGTTCCGTTCTTGAAGTTAGGTTATAGGCCTTTTGATTGAGAATTGTCATGAGCCACCCATGGTCTGTGTGAGTTACAATGTGTGTTTGGATTTAGGGTTGAATTTAGATTTCCAATAAAGATTGACGTTGGTATGTGTATTAACCCGAGTGCGTATTAGGGATTGGTCCCTATTATACTTAGTCTGTAACTTAGCTAATTTATTAGTTGTATAATTAGCTGAGTAATATTTTGATACAGGGCATTGATTGGATTTGTCATTACTGATTATCAGACGGGAGGTTCTTGCCGATACGAGCATCTACTTTGAGGCGGGTACCCTTTGACTTATCTTTTAGATATAGTCATATTGCTATGCATTGTTTGTTATAGATAACAGTAAGATTGCATGCTATATCTGTCTTAGTATACCTGTATTTGATATCGGTTGCTTATCCTTGAGGTTATTTCCTTTCCGCTTCATACAGTTTCAATAGTTGCCATATATATGGTTATATATGCGATGTAGAGATTTGTTCCCTTGCATTTGACATTGATGGATCATGGGTTATTTTGTCAGTATACCTATTAGGGTACTTGTATTCTTTGTTATAGGATTCAGACCTATACCTATACATTAGGGATAGATGAGGACTTGGTGGTTGTTGTATGGATGTATGTCATGCACCATCCTTGCATTGTTACATGCTGACGATCATCGGCTCCTATGTAGTCTGAGCTCGTTGTCAGTTACATGAGGATATGCACACATCCACTCAGGGGTAGTGGCTACCGTAAAGTGTGTGCATTTGCCCTGTATTGCTCCGCACGGTCACTATTTGGAGGGTGGTTCCGGTGCGTGGTAGCAGCCAGGGATCCCTTCTCGTCCTGAGACACGAGAAGATGAGAGCTAGACTCCCCCATTGCTTGGGGTAGGAGAGGGACCTCCGCCAGCATCCTGTCCACTCGGTCACTCAGGAGCAGTGATAGTAGGGTGCGTACAGTTGTCATAGCTCTACCCTTTCGGACGTCCATTTATGACAGGTAGACGATGATCTGACTGGTGTCAAGGGTGACACATGTCATTGCACCATGTGCATATTTTGCATCGTGCATTGTTTGCTGCATTTGATTCTTGCACTTGATTGACATGCATATACTGGATACCTGTTTACCATGGATATATGTTATGCTTATTCCATAGGACTTTGCTTCCCCCTTTGCAGGATAGTTGGATTCAGGTATGTACCTGTATTTAGTATCTTCAGTCTACCCTTTTCGATTGTTTATATGAGACTGTATTAGCGTCGACCCTTATTGTTATTGTAACGTACTATGCATATCTGCTGGGTATCCGCTGAGCTTATGAACTCACACCATTGCCATTACTTTTGATTTCAGGTTGATATCTACCAGGAGGGTCCGAGTCGCCAGTCCCGTGCTTGTGTCTATATTCGATTTGGGTTTTATCTACTATTTTCTGGTTTAGGACCATATTATGTTTTATTTCCTTGCACTGGATTTATCGTGGACTTGTGGTATGAGATATGATTTATGACATTGTACTTTTGAGTCCTATGTTGGACTATGTGTGTGGTTTTGCTGCGTTCCTGTCCCCGGCAGCTTAGGTAAGTTCGTATTTTGGATTTACGATTATATTGTCATATATATGTTGTTGTTTTGTTTGGATTGAGACCTGAGGCACATATAAACTGCGTGGGATTGTCTGGACGAGTAATTCATTCAATAAAATTATTTTGTTATTTTTTGCTGTTTCTATTTTCTTTACATAATTAACTTCACAAAATCACAAGTCGTGCAGGGGAAAAAAATTGGGAAGATGGTCGAGTTTTGTCTCAAAAAGTGGGGGATAGGAAAAGTCTTTTCAATTATAGTTGACAATGCCTCCTCTAATGATACTGCAATAGATTACTGTCTAATGATACTGCAATAGATTACTGGAAAATGAGAATGAAAAGTGAAAATTCATTGTTGTTTGAAGGGAAATATTTGCACTCGAGGTGTGTGTCATATACTTAATTGTTACGGATGACTTAAAGGAGCTTAATGTTTCAATTAAAACTATAAGGAATGCCATTGTTTTTATTCATTATTCCCCATGAAGGTTGAATAAATTTAAAGAGTTTGCCATGCTAGCCAAGTTTTCTAGTAGGCCAATAGTACGCATGGATGTCAAAACAAGGTGGAATGCAACTTATAAAATGCTTGGAAGGTGCACTGAAGTGTATAAGGGTGTGTTGGACGTGTGCAGTGGACGTGTGCAGTTACTGAACACCACGTTGCCGAGGGTGTGTTTGGGATTTGGTTCATGCAAGAGCACTGTAAGATTTTTGTTTTATACGAATTTTTCTTATAGCAATAATGATTTCTTCCCCGACGATTGGTGGCCATGACCAGCACCGTGTCTTGGGGTTGCAGGGCAGATTCTCTGTTCTAAAAAATTCTCTGTTTCATTTGTCCTGCTCCCGACGACGGTTGTCAAGTCATTCGATCGTCGATCGGACACCATCGACGACATCCGGTCGTCGTCCTGAACAAAACTATACTTTGGGGGTATGGTGAACCCGTCAGGATCGTCATAATTGGGATCTCGTCGGATTCACCGTCGAATCCGACGAGATTACAATTGTAATGATTCCGACCGGTTAATCGTTCTTCTAGGATATTATTTGATTCGGTACGATGATCAAAATCCATCGATAATGTTCGATTAACGATCAGATAACTCGCCGGTCGTCGTCGGAGAAACGGGACAGAGGTTTTTTGGGACAGAGATTCGAAGTGATGGCAGGATTGTGATGCGGACAGAAGAAAAAGTTTGATTATTTTATTTAATCAAACAAAAGGAAAAAGTTGAGGAAATATTTGATTTTTGTTTATCAAAATGAAACAGGAAAAACAAAATAAAAGAAGTGAAAAGAAGTCAAGTATTTTGTTTTTTGTTTTGTTTTGTTACTTACTGCATGTTATAATTAATTAGAAAGATAGTTCAATTAAGTCACGGTTCGATTGATTCGAAATTGAAATTTGTGTTTTAATATTTCAATTAATTAGTCTTGGATTCAAAGCACGATTTGGCCAGATTTATTCTGATGGGTCGTATTTGATTAAATAGGTCAGATTTAATCCAATATGTCCTGATTTGATCAATAAGTTTGTGTTTGATTTAAATGTGTTTAAGTTAAATAATAATAATATATAGATAAAAGGGATTTTTGCCCAATTAAATTAGTTCTAATGAGGACAATGAACTAAATTAATATTCAAAATTTGATTTTCCAAATCAACTATAGACCGGTTGAATGATATAGTAATAATCAATTGATTAATTTAGTATATCGGTCAACTGAAGTTCCTCAAATAAAGAAAATTTATTCTTCTTATTTTTTAATATTCTACGTATTAATTCTATGCATATGTGTGAATTGAATTTTACCAGTTTTACTACTGGTTTGTTAGTTTTGTACTGACATTATTATTTTAAATTCCAAATGCCACGAATGATATACATGATGATTCATCGTAATGTATGATGGAATGAGCCGAGGGAGGTAATTTTTTTTTTTTGATTTATAAGGGGTATCCAACTGGCTTGCACCCGACTAATCCGCTTGGCTGACCGGCCCTGCCCCACAGCCTTTAACGAGAGTCCCCACCGGTCAACGATGGTAAATCGCGGGTCGGAGACACATGGTGACTTCACCACTGATGATATCGGTACCCGATGGCCCGACCATGCAGTAGCCTATGACGATTTCTTCCGTCAGCATACTGCGCGCTCTACCAGGAAGGAATCGAACCCGAGAGAGGTAATTTAGGAGATAGAGTATGACCCGGTTCACAAGTCAAGGGACATATAAGAAGACTTGAGTGATTATTCTTGAAATTAGAGAACGAAGATTTTCCAATCCTGGATAATTATAAGATCGGGGCTTTGATTCGATTGTTGCCGAGGTATCCCATGATAGTAACACACCATTTATGGGGAACTCTCCGAAGGGTATATCTCATATGTAAGGTTATGTATGGAGCTACTTAATCATATGGATCAAGAGGATCCACATGGGAATCCAACAGAGATTCTTGAAGCTGGTTTACTTGAGATTGCTTTAACCAAGTTTAGGATGAAAGAGATTGTGTTAACCATTGCACTAGTATTTGTTCTAATTGAAGTAGTATTAGCTTATCTAACTTATT
Organism: Boesenbergia rotunda; assembly: GCA_024364735.1. Lineage (NCBI taxonomy): Eukaryota > Viridiplantae > Streptophyta > Magnoliopsida > Zingiberales > Zingiberaceae > Boesenbergia > Boesenbergia rotunda. Next base: position 16,365 of record JAGFNQ010010189.1, read on the forward strand.
AGAGTTTTATTATTGTTACTGTAGTTATTTACTAACAGTATTAGACCATTAAATTTATAAAATCATATAGTAGATACTATCATTATATACAAATATTTTTTTTGAAATAGAATGTTATATGTTAGCGGTCTTAAAAAGAATTATTTGTTCGTTTCATTTTATGATTTGTTCAATTACTGATTAGTTTATTTGCTGGAATATGTATAATATAATTGATCAATATTAATATATTAGAACATTTAAATGGTGAGTGAAAACGTAGTTACCACTTAATTTTATAAACAAATTCTAATTTATATCGAGTCCATCATTAATTACATACATATAAATTACCCTGAATTACTAAATAATATATTTATTTATGATAGATTATGACAACTAAAAACATAATAGTTGAACTCAATAAAAGAGAGAAATTATATGAGGATAACTATAAGATATGACTCCTTAAGATATAATATGTTCTTAAAAACAAGAAGTTCTAGAAGCTATAAATCAATTTATGAAAAACCTGGAGATGGTTCTACAACACATCATAAATGTGATCTTGATGCCTACAATGTATGGAAGAAAAAGACTCCACTGCTAAGAAAATATTGATTAGTTCAATAGTAGAAGACTTGATATATAAGTATAAGTCATTACCATCGGCTCATGATATCTGGGTTGCCTTAAGAGAAAAGTATAATAGAGTTAGTTTAAGCAAACTTCGTCAGTTAACAATTAAGTTTAACAGCTACAAAAAAATGCCTGAATGTTTTCATGGCCTATAATCTGAGGGAAATGACGAATATTATTCAGGAGCTAAAGACTATTAATCACGAGTTGATTAATGAACAATAAATTTAGATAGTAATCTGCTTCCCTTCCTGATTCTTGGAAAACAATGAAATACAATCTTACACTTAGTGAAAGAACAATAATTTGATACATTAAATGTCACGCCCCCGAGGCTCGTGCTCACTCAAAAATCGGGCAACACCTCTTCTGTACGGCGGACAATCTGAAACTCATACATACATCACTCCACACATACATCACTCCACACATAATTTAGCTCAGTCATACTCGGCTGGTGTTCACACCATTACAACCATGCAGTTAAATATTATAACGGACAAATAATAAACATAATGAATAAATCCTAATAGCTAAACGCAGCAACCCGAAACCCAACAGAAATAAATAAATACATGTATAACGAAAAACCAAACACCATCCGATATGATAATAAAACCAAAACGACATCAATACAATAAAAATAACACGAAAGTACGAATACACATCTATAGAGAAACAAACACCCTCTAAAACAAAAACAATACTAACTCGACCTCAACACGACGAGAGAATGAAAACGGAAACAATCTACTCAAGATTGGGGACTGGCAGTTGGATCCTCTCCTGACGGCACGAGACACATCTATCGATTACCTGAAACAAAAAGAATAACGAGGGGTGGTGAGTTCCGGATGAAACTCTGCGGGTATAAGAGCAGATAAATGCATGGTATATAAAAAAGGTAAACCAAGCATAACGAGAGCAAAGGGTATACAGTCTCCGGAATAAAGAACATAAACAAAATGCATCTATACAAATAAAACATACCTGAAAACCATGTAACAAGTAGGTGTAAAATCAGAAATCCCCTCTAACACCTCCATAAATAGTTAATACTGCCGAACATATCCAGATCATATAAAATGCAAATCATAACCGTATATGTATGTCAATTAAATGCAACAATCATACCTCAAATAAATGCAACAAACACAAGCAAATGCACAATGCACAATATGTACATTATGTCATGACCTGCACTGTACACACACCAACCTCCGCTATATTGAGTAGGTTGAGTGGGCAAGATACAAACGCCAAGCACCTGGGGCTATGCAAATACACCACAACAACCGTGACCCTGATATGAAAAATCCCGAAACACCTGGGGGATCTCCAAACACCTGGGGAGTATCAACTGTTTGCACACAACTCCAACTGAGCGTGACATAACAGGAAAATATACCCGACGACCCGTCTCAACCACCAAGGAGCCCGCGATCGTCGACCTGAATGTTATAATGCATGTCACTAATATACACCACCTCAATTAAACTCAAAACCATGCGAAACAGAAAATGCCAATAACACCAAAATAAGGAAACATACGAAAAGCACAATCAACACCAAAGTAAATGAACATGCACTAATCTACTAGGTAGGGTTTATCTAATATCAATCAAGTCCTAGATAGGTTAAATGATTATTTTACAGTACACGCGTGCATATAGTACGCTTTAAATCAGAAGCCAAGAGATGAGACTGTATAACTGAACAATTTGAATTACTACTCAAAGGTCAAGCACAGAATAAGTATCACGCAGGAAAACAAGAGGAATAGATTTAAAGTAAATCGTCTTATTCAGATAATAAAATAACCATGCATTTAAAGATAAACAGAATTATAGAAACAAGCAAGAAGTACCCGTCTTTATCGTTGATGTTTCCAAATTGTCTTCAAAATCTGAGATGTCACGTCTCGAATCTGAACCTATATATCAAAGCATAAAGAATATCTAATTATCTACTAACTAATAATTGAACCCTATTGATTAATTAACCCACTTACTTCTCTCTCTCTCTCTCTCTCTCTCTCTATATATATATATATATATATATATATATAAAACATGCCTAACTTATTCAACAAGATCAATTAAATAATACATATCCTTACTCCACCTATCAATTCATGTATTTACTCAACAAATTTAACCAATTACTCTAATCCACCACATCGAGGTTATCACCATTACCAATTAACTAACTCCTTCATATTATCCCTCATATAACTTAATTGAAAAATCAGTAAATCCTATCCCAATTCCTTGTTAACCTAGTTAGTCGAGTTATACATGTGTACGTCAATTAATCCCCACTTCATTATCCTATCATTCATTCCATATATCAATTACTAAGCATCATGAATAAAACGAATCAATTCAGTGATAGATAAATCGTTACCCACGGTCTTCTTATAAGTACTGTAACAAGCAGAAGGCAGCTTCATATCCCCGCTTAGAGGGGTAGATTGAGTTTGTTTTGTTTCATTGGGCATGGTCAGCATGTTGGTGGTCAGAAATTTGGATGATATTATGATTCTTGCTCTCTTCATGTGGATTCATTGTGTGTATCTTAATATCACAGTTTCGATAGGAAACTGCAGGATCCTCCAAACAGAAGAAACCACCAGGAGCTTCTTGGCATATGCCGCAGTTGGGCATAACAGTGGAGCCGGAGCCGGAGTCTCCACCGGAGAAGAGCGAGTACCTCTGGTGGCCCACGACAAGCGTACCAGGGGCATGCATCTTGGCATCGCAAGCCCAACAGAGGGCGGCCTTCTCCGAGAAACAGATCACTGTGGCCGCCACCATCTCGCACACCTCGCACTGAATCTTCATCCCTTCTTCGCCCCAACTATCCAAGAGGAAGAAGAGTTGGCGATCGGCGGTGGTAGTCGCAGCAAGGGCCTTGGTTGGTGCCGAGCGAACGTCGATCGACCGAGGAGTGGAGACGGCCGTCAGCGTCGAGCGCGTTGGAGAGGAGTTGGCATTGGCGAAAACGAAGCAGAAGAAAGGAGGGTGGGCGTCAGGCGAAAGCTGGGAAGGGAAGCGAAGTCGGCGTGTGGAAGAGGGGCTAGGGCACGGGTATTTAAAGGAGGAGTTTAGAAATAAAATAAATAAATATATATATATATATATTAGGAAAAAATAATTTTTGCCTCAATTAATTCAGAACTAATCTATTTTTGCCCAATTAATCCCGCAAATTTCATCAAAAATTTCAAAAATTTATTCCAAACGTTCCATGAAGTTGTTTCCATGTTTAAACTCCTATTCATGGTAATTATATTTATATTTTTTTATATATATAACAATATATATATTTATATACATATTTTATTTTATTATATATATTTATCATTATTATATTTTATATTTTTTATTAACCATATTTTACATTAAATTACAAACATCAATTTGATACATTAAATTAAGAACAGTAATTTTTTAAATATAAATTATATTGTTTAATTATAAAAAAATAATCGATTGTTAAAGTATAGCAACCATTCAAATTATTTCTCATCGGTTAAGTTTTTTAATGATTAAAAATTTGATTCGTATTCAAAAATCATTGGTCTTAATTTAGTGTGCTAAATTGATGTTTTTGGATATGAATATTATTAGAAGAATTAGATGAACACATAGAAGTTTGTTTCATATTATTTCGAGCTCTTTAGGTCTATCTGTCGATTTCGACCAAATTCGATGAACCTAGTGAGCTTGGAATGACATGAAACTAGGTCTTATATATTCGTTTAGTTCTCTTGATTATATTTATACTCTCAAATATCAATTTGGTAAACTATATTAAAAGCAATGATTTTTTGAATATGAATCAATTTGATTCACGTTCAAAAAATCACTACTCTCAATATATTGACCCAAATTGATGTTTATGGGCATAAATATAATAAGGAGAACTAGACAAACACATATACTTGGTTTCATGTCATTCCGAGTTCTATAGGTCCATTAACCAATTTCAATTTGGCCGAAACCGACTAGTGGACACAAAGAGTTTGGAATAACATAGAACCAAATCTTATGTGTTCGTCTAGTTTTCTTGATTATACGTATGTTCTCAAATATCAATTTAATCCGATATATTAAGAATGGTGATTTTTAAATATGAATCAATCATTTTAAATAATAATAATAATCGATTGTGACTGTGTGGCAGGATAAATTGTGTTGATGAACAATATCCCAAATCGATTGCTACACTATAGTAATCGATTCGGAATAATAAAGAGGGATAAAATAGATATTGCAAGACCATTGGCAGGCCGAGAAGACTGGGGTGAAATGGTGAATTGTCTTGTAAGTCAGAACCTTGATCTTTTGCAAATTCTTACAAAGACAGCAGATTAGTTCATGCAGTTGATATAAATAAAATCATAAACAACAACTATTAAAAGAGTAAGAGACACCAGAGTTAGTTGGTTGGAATCAGGATGGTTGCTAATCTAAGGCAGTGAAAAGCGCATTAAAAGTCTCCTTCATTGTAGGCGGAGAAGCCTTTTACAATCTTCTAAAGCTCACAAAAAGACTAGGAAATTAAATATAAGTTGTTGGTGTTTCTTCCTAGGTCTAGGGGTTATTTATAGCCCGAAAACTGAAGTTACCGTTGTGTGATGTAGACCTAAGGTGCTTCAATTGTTATCTGAGACACTTCAGATGGATAAATTTTTATCCATGAAGGCAACGGTAAACTGTTGATAATGCTTGGCTCGAGGCACCTCAGTTCCAACCTAAGACGCCTCAGTTCTGATCTGAGGCGTCTCAGTTTGAAACTGGGGCGCCACAACTCTGTATTTTCACAGAGTTGCTGCCTTGCAGCTAAGGCACCTTACTCAGAAATTGAGGCGCCTCCCACTGGTCAAAATCAACATTTGCGTTGACTTTAACTTTTTCGTCCATCTTTCGCTTGGGTGATTTCCGGTGAACCAGAGTTAGGTTCATCCGAACCTGACTGTGGCCTTTCGCCTCGAAGGAGCTTTCTCCCCGGCTTCTCGTCCCTTGGACACCACGCACACCCTTCTTGCTCTATCAGAGTACTCTTTTGCAGGTTTCGCGTCCCTTGGATGCATCGAGCCCGTCAGCTCCCTTCCTCGTGCCATCGTTCTTGTCTGCTGCATCTTTCGCTCGACTTCCTGCGCTCCTAAGCTCTTGCACACTTAGACACAGGGATTAAAACAGACCAGGACCCAACTTGACTTGGTTGATCACATCAAAATCAACTTGGGGTACTTACAATCTCTCCCTTTTGATGCACATCAACTCAAGTTAAGTTGGGGTAATCAAACAAAAATAATATTAATTATTTAAAACAATAAAATAAATATTGCAATTCAGCATAAGAAATAATGCAATAAAATTGATCTCTCCCTTAACTTATACTTCATTACTCTCTCCCTTTGATCACATAAAAACATGATTTAGAATATAAAAAACTAGATGAATTTTGAAATATTTAAAATTCAAATTTAATTACAAAGTCAATTTTTAAAAATAAAATCATGGAAATTCATCAAATATTTAAAAAAATCTAAAAAATTACAATAATTAGATAAAGTCTCTATTTATCAAAAAAAATTACAAATGAATTTATTCCAAAGACTATAGTCGATTTGAATTATCTAATAACCAAGGATTCAATAGAAATTAAAAAAAAACATTTTAACAATTTAAAATTGATTTTAGAATTCAATATAAATTTCTATCTACATGGTTAATCAAGAATTTTAAAGGAACATAATTCTTGTGTATTTTTATAATTTAGCCCTTGTATTTTCTAATATACCAATTAAGATCTCCATTATAAAAATTCTTTTTAGGAGAGAAATTTGAACTAACACATACATAGTCATTTTCTAATTTGTTACTTGTTCTTTTAATTTTCGTTTTCATGCTTTAAAGAATCATACATATCTAAAAGACATGAATAAGCTAATTCTTTCTTCAAGTCTATATTCTTAGTCCTTAACTTACACAATGATTTAAGTAGAGATCTAATACCGCAGTATAGTTCATTTGGAGGAAGTTTGTATACCTCACTTACCATATTGTCGTGTCTGAAACTAGACGCTTCCCCTTCACTGTTGCTTTCTTCCATTGAGTCTCCCCCTTTATCAATGCTTATGTTGGAGGTGGACACACTGTCATCCTCTTCTTGATGACTTACCATAAGTGCAAGTCTGATGTAACCTTGATCTTAGATTCTTCTGAAGATGTGTCGTCCACTTGCTTTTAAATTCTTGAGCTTTGACTTACTTCCTTTTTTTTCTTTTTATTCTTCAATTTGGGGCATTATTCTTTAATGTAACCTTCTTCGTTACAGTGGTAGCACCTGACTTATTTTTTTCTTGGTGATCGTTTCTTGCCCTGTGACTTTATAAATTTGTTAGATTTAAATATTACTGATTCTTATCATACGTGTTCCTATTCTCGTTAAGACTGAATCTGGATAAGTTCTTTCATTTAAGGAATACTGTCATCTTTTTTTTGATCCTACACATCGATATTCGTGTAATTCGAAAATAAAAAATATCTCATCAAGGGTACTTACCTCCAACTAAGTCCTTTGAGATATAGTAGACATCTACTATTGAACTCCACTCTTGGGTTATTGGGAAAACATTTAGGGCATACCAAATGGAATCGTGATTTGATACCGATTCACTGAGGTGGGTGAGTCCGGAGATCAATTCTTTGATCTTCGCTTGAAGCTCAGCTACCGTTTCTCCTTCCTTTATTTGGAGGTTAGTCAGCTGGTTCCAGAGAAGTTCTTTCCTTGCTGACTTGACTTCTGAAGTGCCCTCGTGAAGTTCTAGGAACTCCTCCCAAAGCTCTTTTATGGAGTGGTACGGTCGACTTCTTGAGGAGGTAGAACCGACAACAGGTGGAACTCTGCCTTGGCGTTGGCTACAAAATCTGACTGTTGCTTCTTGCTCCAGAGATGCGTTTCTTTTACCTTGTTGTCCTCGCCTATGGACACTTCAAAATCATATTTTATTGTTAGTAATATCTCAAAATTAGTCCTAAAAAATACCTCCATTTTTTTTCCATATGACGAAGTCTCATTCGAATTAGTATTGTTACTTTATCAGGCGGTTAGTCCTTCAAAAGCAAACTTTGTTTGATACCACTTGTAGGACCGTTGCTAGGCCGATAAGAGGGAGGTGAATTACCCTGCAAGTCAGAATCATGATCTTTTATAAATTCTTGCAAAGATAGCATATTAGTTCATGCAATTGATATAAATGAAATCATAAACAACAACTATAAAAAAGTAAGAGACACCAAAATTACTTGGTTGCAACCAGAATGGTTGTAAATCCAAGGCAGTGAAAAGCGCACTAAAAATCTCCTTCGTTGTAGGCCGAGAAGCATCTTACAATCTTGGAAAGCTTACAAAAAGACTAGGAAATTGAATATAAGTTGTTGGTGTTTCTTCTTAGGTCTAGGGCTATTTATAGCCCTAAAACTGAAGTTACCATCGGGCTGAAGTGGACCTGAGGCACCTCATTTGTGATCTGAGGTGCCTCAAATGGATAAACTTTTATCCATGAAGGCAACGGTAAACTGTTGATAAAGTTTGGCTCGAGGCACTTCAATTCCAACCTGAGGTGTCTCAGTTCTGATCTGAGGCACCGCAGCTCTGTATTTTCGCAGAGCTGCTGCTTGCCTTGCAGCTAAGGCGCCTCACTCAGCAACTTAGGCGCCTCCTGCTGATCAAAGTTAACATCCACATTGACTTTGACTTTTCCGTCCCTTTTCCACTTGGTTGATTTCCGGCCAATCATAGTTAGGCTCATCGAACCCGACTCTGGCGTTTCGCCTCGAACGAGCTTTCTCCTCGTCTTCTCGTCTCTCGGATGCCGCACACGCCCTTGTTGCTCCACCGGTGTACTCTTCCGCAGTCTTCGCCTCCCTCGGATGCACCGAGCCTTTTGACTCCCTTCTATGTGTCATCTTTCTCTTCTGCTGCGTCTTTCGTTTGACTTCCTGCGTTCATAAGCTCCTGCACACTTAGACACAGGGATCAAAATAGATCAGGATCCAACTTGACTTGGTTGATCACATCAAAATCAATCTGAGGATACTTACAAATATAGGATATGTGTTTTGATAATTTTAAAACTTGGATATGTGATTTAAATATTTTGAAACTTTAGATTAGTGAATTAATAAATTATTGTTGAAAATATGGTAATCAGGTTAAAAATGACAAATATTTACATCCTAACATGAGTGAGAGTATTGTAATATTTAGAAGAATATTCTTTGAAAAATACAACAAAACATTCTATTTTGAAAAATGATGATTTTTTTTCCATTTTTAATTTCTTTTTAATTAAATGTTTCAACTCACAGTTACCTTAGCCACGAGCTTGCAAGCTGGCCATGAGCTCATCGTTAGATTAAAAAAAAAAAATTGAAACGGTCACTTTAACTATCCCGCATCCTCATCCACTATCAGTCCATCATTGAGAGTAGGGATGTTAATTCGGATGGATAAGACCAGATTCGGATCGGGTTGAATTTTTTTTTTACTTCCAATCCGAATTCAACTCGAAACGTCCAAACCCGAATCCGAACCCGACCAACCCGAACCCGACCGAATAATCGAAAAAAATCGATTCAAAACGTCTTTTTTACTATTTTCTTTATAATTCTTTACTTTTATTTAAATACTATCATGATTATATTAATATTGATATTAATATATAAAAAATATTTAATTTTCAAAATAAAATTTGATTTAACTCTAAAAAATCCACTAAACATTAAATTCGGGTCAACCGAACCCGACCTGAAAATTTTCAATCCGAAACCCTCCAACTCAAATCCGATCTGAGCCCAAAAATTTTCAATCCGAATTTAATTTTTTTTTTGAATCGATTCGAATTAGAATCGTCTGATCGAATTTATTTTTGACACCCTGATTGAGAGAAAAGTTAACTAGGAAAACTCAAATGGTTAATGCTTGGCGGGATCTAAAAAAAAAACAAAAAGAAAAAAAGAAAGAAATAATGAAATAGTCTGGAAGGAAGGAAAATCTGTTTTGCATGACTTTGAATGAATCCAAAAAAATAGTAAAAAAAAATAAAAAAATGTAGATTTTCTTACATATACGGATCCTTTGGGGTTTCGGTGCCTGTGCTTTCGGCCTTCCGGCAACCAAATCCCGACTCGTCTGCTGCCACAGTGCCTCTCGCTTGCTCCCCATCGCCACTTTGAGCGACCAACACCCGGCCAACGTCCTCATCCATACTCCCCCTCTCAAAACGGAACGCCTCGTCGCGCTCTCTCTTCTCTCTCTCTCTTCGTTCCAGTCGACGCAGAACGGACTGCCCCTAACCTTGAAGCCCTTCCCACTCTTGCTCCGCTGCTACCGAGACCTGACCTTTCAAGTTAAGTATTTTCTGAACTGATGATTTCATATTTCGCAAATTTATGCCCTTCTGCGCTCATTCTCTGGTATCTAAATTGTGGTTGCTGTTTGTGAAAGCATAAACTATGCATTTGATTATGAAGAAGGATAACGATTGCTTTGACGTATGGAGGTATAAACTGATTACATATGAGCATCAAATCCGTGTTTTTATTCTACTTTGTTGTATTTGATTGACTGGTTGCAAGCAGTTGCTTGTCCCTCTTCATCTTGACCGTCGGTCTCATCCCATATCCTCCCTGTAAGATTCTTTGTTTCCTGGGGATTGAGGGATCGAGAAATTAAGTTTGTTATGTGCAGTACTTGTCCTTGATGGAAACCTTGGTCAGATGAGTGATAATAGTGTTGATATCTCGACTTCCTATTTTTTGCTGCTTCTTGTTCTTGTTTGCTGGCTCTGAATTGTTTGTACAAATGTCTGTTCCAAATAGTATTGGGCAACAGTTTATCACCATGTACAATGTCTTTTTCCTCTTTATTTCAGATGTATGCTTAAACAAATGTAACCCAATCCCTGTGTCCTCAGTCTAGAAGCGACATCATTACTGATCATGAGTTGATTTACTATTTAGCTCCCATGGGCAGGCACAGTTGGTTCATACAAGGATGTTGCCGCCAATAGGTCTGGGGTTGTGGAATGCCTCGCCGATTGCCTCAATGACACCGGGCAAGATAGTGATTATCCTACTGGCTATTGAATCCGTTGATCTGTGCATGAATACCGGAAACAATCTTCTAGAATTTGTTAATTCGAAAAAAGAATACTAGGAAATAGGAAAATAAATGGCATTGTCGAAAATATTATTAATTAAAAATTTCTCCTCGTTTTATATCAACCCTTACTTGTGTTTAAATAACCTAAGAAATAAGAAAAAGTCGCAACACAAAAAGAAAAAGTAAAAGTAAAACTCATCCTAAAAAGAGATAAAGTCTAAATAAATTTTTAGAAAAGAAAATTAATCTTAAAAATTTTAAACGGACTAAAAATCCGAAAAATGCAAAAAGATAAAAATTACCAAAAATATCTAAAATATCCAAAAAAATTCAAAAATTATAAAAAGACTAATTTACTAAATTAATAATGAAGATCCATAGAATGCTCCTGCATCAGACGCTGTGAGTTGAAAATAGCTCGTCCTTGAGTTTCGAGTAGTGCCAAGTGGGAGCCTCGGAGGAAGATCATCTAATACCAAATCGGCAAAATCTACTATTAGATGATCATCACCATAAAGTACCTCGTCAACTTCATCATCAAATATTGGTTCACCAAGTGTTTCAATCTTGTCTTCTATTGTAATGATAGGCTTCAGACTGTCCATATCCCAATCAACGTTGTCTCAACAAATATTTTCCTTATGTTGCTCAACATCTTCATCTTTTATATTGTCATCATCGTAAATAGGATCTCCGATTATTTCAATCTTCTCGTCCATATCTTTCTCAAGAAAATGTTTATCCAAATTAAAATAAAAGAACTGATGACCATTAAGATCTTGGGCACTACGATCACAGTGTGAGACTTTCTCAGTCGGAACCTGCCTGTCATGACCTTGACCACGTACCTTATGATCTTCAAGATTTTGCACCATTAGATGTTGGGATAACTGTCTTTGTGGACCTTCAAGTATCTCATATTGAGTGCTACAATCATGGTGTGAGACTTTCTCAACCGGAACCTGCCTGTCACGACGACAATCACAACCACGACGATCCTCCATTTGATCATAATGAGCTCTGATACCAACTGACGCCAGGCAAGATAGTGATTATCCTGCGGGCTATTGAATCCGTTGATCCGCGCATGAATACTAGAAATAATCTTCTAGAACTTGTTAATTCGAAGAAGAATACTAGGAAATAGAAAATAAACGGCACTGCCGAAAATATTATTAATTAAAATTTTTTCCTCCTTTTACATCAACCCTAACTTGTGTTTAAATAACTTAAGAAATAAGATAAAGTCACAACAAAAAAGTCGCAACAGAAAAAGAAAAACTAAAAGAAAAACTCATCCTAAAATGAGATAAATCTTCAAAATTTTAAACGGACTAAAAATCCTAAAATTGCAAAAGATAAAAATTACCAAAAATATCTAAAATACCAAAAATACTAAAAAAAAATACTAATTTACTAAATTAATAATGAAGATCCATAGAATGCTCTTGCATCACTCAACCCTCCCTTGCATGCACTACTGTTGTTGTTGGGAGAAATCCTCCTTGATTTACCTCCTTCCAGATAGTTGGGGGGGGGGGGGGGTCACCCTAGAGGGGCCGCCGAAGTGACAGTTTCACCTTTTGCTATCAATGAGTTGATATACTATTTACTTTTGTATTTTTGTTTTTGTTTATGTTGACTTATCTGAATGGTTGATGAGATAACATATCTCCACTAATATGCAGTTCAAATGAAGATAGCTAGCATCATTCAATTCACAGTACTTATGTTCATATTTTGAATGTTGTATTTCATTCCTTTATCTTGTGCTTAATTAGTCCATTTTATTGCTTCTATAATTGTTTCTTGTTTATTCCTTCTTTCATAAAAGTGTCAGGAAAAAAAGTTTTACTATGGTAGAAAATAATAGACGGCAATGTTCGGATTGCTCGAGCATTTGAATAACACTTGACCTACAATTATGCTTCTTTTACTCTTGATAATACTTAGCGAAGTCAATTATACAAGTTAGTCGTAGCAGAAATAAGTAACATAACATCTATGCTAGCAAACTAAGTTTATGTAGTTCGGAACCCACATTTCCTGCTCCACGACTTTATGACTCCTCAGTGAGTCACTCCCAAATCCTCACTATCTTTTCTTCTTTTCATATCCTTTAGGAAGTAGAGAAACCTCTTACAAGAATCTTCTTATAGTGAGGAATACAAGTAAAATCTTGGAAGACAACTACAAAACTAAGGCTAGAAATACAACAAGCGAGTGCAAGAAATTAAAAATTAATTAGAAATTTGCCAATCTTTGAAGGCTATCCTTGGTTCTCTATTTATAGCCATCCACTTTTTTGTTTTGTTGCAGGCAAGCTAACTGAATCGCTCTTAACTTGCTTTATGATAACTTTATCTTTGTATTTGACCCCAAATCTCTCAATGGATTTAACATAATCCTAATTGACTGTACTTCTAGGAACGACTACTTCAGTCAACTTGCTTTAACTTAGTTGACTTAGCCGCTTTATTGCGTAAGTGACTTGGCAGCTACAACTTTCCTCTTCCCTATCCACACACTTCTGTTTGTGATTTAGTTGACTATCCAGTTGGTTCAACTTGGCCAGCCAACTGCCTAGTTGACTAAGCTCCGGATATTTGTTTGTGAGTCATCCAGCTTAAGTTGACTCCTTAGTTGAGTTAGCACACCAATTGATTGAGAACATGTTCTACGTTCTAGTCAACCATATCGACTATGACCAATCTAATGGTTGAGTCATCGTTTGGATCGAGAACTACTCGAAACTAAAACAAAGGTATTTCGATCCTCACAACTCCCTCTTTGTCCTCGCTAATTCTTGGTCTTCTTTGTTCGGTCCGAGAACAAGGGTGGGTCAAATCCAGTGGAACTTGCTTCTGTTGACTTTCATCGAGTCTGGTCAGATTCTTCAAATCAACTTCAGGCGAGATACGGTCGATTCTCGGAAAGAGTAAAGAGTAGCACACATCATAGGGAACACCGAAAGTTGCCCCAGCGAGGTCCCTTCAATGCCTAAGCTATTATGGGAGCCTCAAAAGAGATAAAAAGCGGAGAAATGAACAGAGAAAATGACGGAGTGAAGGAAATGACATGAGATAGGTTGATCATAGATCAGATTCATAGATTGATCTTCGATACCTTTGGAGCCTCCCTCCCCTTACCTTATATAGGGAGAGAAGTCTAAGGGGCAATACTTATGGAGAGAGAGCCAAGGGGTGCTCTTCATGGAGAGAAGTCCAAAGGACATCCCATTAAAGGGTGTTGTAATAACCATCATGCCCCCTCGCTTGTCATGTCCCTTCACATGCTAGGAGTTCGGGAAGTCGGTGACTCCGGAAGTCTGTGACTTGGGAAGTCGAAAGTTGGGAGGTTGGGAAGTCGGAAGCCGGATGGTCGGGAAGTCAACGACTCGGGAAGTCTACAAGTAGGAGATTGTTGGTATGCCACGTAGAGGCTATGTTGACGACCTCAAGGTAGAGTTGGAAGGAAGAATTACAATTCATATTCAAAAACAGAATAAATGCAATTGAACCTAGTGTGAAAATATCGACTCCTTAATAAGGTTATGGAGAAAACTCGTGAGTCAGGAAAGTAAGTGGTGATCTCATCCCTGACAAAGGAAATTGTTGAAGGTGATTCTGTCACAGCGGAAAGTTTTGCATTGTCTCGGGCAGTGTAGAAGTCCGTTATAGGCGACTCTATCCCTAATAGAGGAAATCTTGCATTGTACAATGAATAATTTGTTGAAGGCGGATCTGTCTTAGATAGAGGAGATTTTGCACTATCTCAGACAGTGAATAGTTTGTTGAAGGCATATCTATATCGGACAGAGGAGATTTTGCACTATCTCAGACAGTGAGTAGTTTGTTGAAGCAGAGGAATTTTTTGTAAGTACCTGAGAATTTCTAGAGGCATTTCAAGGAGACAAATACTAAATTTATCATGTATGAATGGGTAAAAGCAGTATTGCAAGGATTAGTAAATCAACAATATAAATGAATCATAAGAAGAGTCAAAGGAGTCTTGATTACTAGGAGAGGCTAAAGTCCATCTTAAGTCCATGGGTTTAGGAGAGTAGGTATTGATCCCAGGATCTAGAAGGGCTGATGCATTTATCCATAAATGCTCAAATCGAAGCAACTACCTGAATCACCAACATAAGGATTGTTTCCATAATATTTGATCTGACTTCTGTAACTGTTCTAGATAAATCTTCAACTTTGATAACGAATGTAAATTAAAACTACCTCATGAATTCCACTGTGTATCCGTCACCATTCCCAATATATTTGATCTTGACTTTATTAGAGAGGGTTGCTGCAACAATTTGGAAAAGCCCTTCTCTGAGTAGCCATCACCATTCCCAATATATTAAAAAATTTGACCCTAATGAACTCCTGGTCAAAAATAATTTCCACCTCCAAGTCTGATCATTTATTCCCAACTAGCGGGAGATGGCTTGTGGCCGAGGCCTACAACATCGATGGAGATCGGTGGGGTGAGAGAACGACGTTGGTTGAATTAGCCAAGGCTGAAAACTCCACCATAAATCATGGAGCAGTTTGATGGGCCTGGTAATGATTTTAATCAAGAGATGCAATCGGCAACAGGACATATCATGTGTCTGATGGGAGATGACTCCTGTAGTTCATGATAAATCTGAAATGTTTTCCTCTTTTGACACCAAGGTGAGAAGCGAAATTAGAGCAAAGGAGATTTTAATTGATCAAAACATGTTAAACAAAAATGCACAATCAGAAGTGTCAGAAAACAAATCAACAATTATAGATGATTGCAAAGTTTCTAGTGAATAATCCATTCCTTCATGGGGAGATTAGGAATCTACTCATTATAAACTGCCCATCATCCTTTATCTGCGAAATACATTCTGCAGTGCACATGCACCAAAAAAAGTTTCTCCATGAACCAGACTCAAAGCTTCATAATATAGACAACCAAGAGAGCAAAAGCAAAAAACTTCTCCAATGTTCCATCTTAAAGCATCAGAATCCCAGTCCATACTATAGAAGATCAAGAGAGCAAGAGCAAAAAACTTCTCCACAAACCAGCTTAAAGTATCAGAATCCCAGTCCATAATATAGAAGACCACGGGAGCAAATGACGAGAGCTTGTCACCATGTCATATTAAGAACCTTCTGATAAAACTGTGAAATCCAACCCCAAATGTTGCAATGAATTAATTCTTTCATTTTTGCTATGTTTCCTCTTATGGTTGTCAAGTTGCAGATCAACCATTCTCCAACAAAGAAGTTTCATGATTAAAAATACCCATGATGGCACAGTAGGAGACAGTCCTTTGTAACTACTTCAGACAAATCTTCAACTCCCCCTTAAATTCTTCTGTAACTTGATATATTATTTTCCCAGAAGATGACCTAAAAGACTTGTAAAGAGAGTATTGCTGCAATAGTTTGGAGAAGCTAGCTTTTTTTTTTTCATCCTTTCAAATTTTGAGTCACTGTGACCATTAAAAATCGAAATTCTATGAAGCAAGTATGAAGTCCAATAAGTAAAAGAACAAAATCATATACTTCCCACTATATTAGAAAGTTTGGCCTTTAGAGAAAAGGACGAGGATTTGGATCATGGAGGAATTGGCAGTAGTGGCCGCATCGCGGTGATGAAGTTGATGGCGACCTTCGTCGTCGACTAAGATTTTGGAAACCCACCATGAAGAAAAAATAACAAATCTGATGAGAAAGTAATAGATTAGTATAGAGGACATGCTTCGGCTAGAGGGTCAGAGACAATCATCAAAATGACCGGCGCTGCGTGGCTTCCATGTGTTTCACCCATCTTTACGCGTCAGCTCGGATTTCCCATAGACGACGCCAAAATGTTCCGGTCCGAGAACGAGGGTGAGACAAATCCCATGAAACTTGCTTCTATTGACTTTTTCAAGTTTGGTAAGATACGGTCGACTCCTAGAAAGAGTAGCACACGGCTCATCGGGAATTACCCCGGTGAGGTTCTTTCGATGCCTAAGTCATCATGGGAGCCTCAAAAGAGATAAAAAGCGAAGAAATGAACGAAGAAAATGACAAAGTAAATGACATGAGATAGTTTGATCATAGATTAGATAGATTGATCTTCAATACCTTTAGTGCCTCCTCCCCTTACCTTACATAGGGAGAGAAGTCTAAGGGACATACCTTATGGATAGAAAGCCAAGGGGTGCTCTTCGTGGAGAGAAGTCCAAAGGATGCATCCCATTAAAGGGTTTTGTAATAACCACCGTGTCCCTTTGCATTCTAAGTGTTCGAGAAGTCGGAAGTCGACGACTCAGGAAGTTAGAAGTCGGAAGTCGGCGACTCGGGGTGGGAAGTCGGCAACTCAGGAAGTTTGGAGATTGTTGTTACGCCATGTGGAGGCTATGTTGACTAAACCTTAACCTTGCCACATGACTTCTATATGACCCGGTCAAGGGCTTGTCACGTGGACCCCTTTACTTACCTCCGCATCATTCTGCATTTGCCATGTGAGCATCCCTTATAAAACTGAATGGTGTTGTACATAAGTATATTATGTGAGGTTAAAGAGTGTTGTGAGAGGAATTGTACCTTTTGGTGGTAGTAAAATAGACATGAGAATTTGAATTAAGTTCAAGAAGAAAGGCTGTGGGTAATTTATCTAAACCTAATGTTGGGTTTATTTGGGTGGACTTTTGAATTGGGTCAATATAAGATTCTCATTCTCTAGTTCGACATGGGTGTGTGTTGGTATTTATTGTGGTGGAACCAAACTCCATGAAGTACATCAATTTACCTTGTTGTGTCTTTTGCTTCACAGCATCACTTGACCACACTATTCAATTGTTTATCGTAACAGATATGTGGTACCACTCTTGCACGGGTAAGTGTGTGAGGGGAATGAATTGGTCCACATATATTGTTGCATGTGTTACTCGGTAACATATAAATAGGTCATATGTTGATCTGCTGTTGTGACAATGATGTTAACAGTTATATAGTAGCCAATCTGATGGTGCAGATTATTTTATGTACAGTGGTGCACTTATTTGTTGTTGTATCATAGTGTTGACTGTGCATCTGTTTCTGTGGTATTTATGTTTCAGTGATTGCTGTTATGGCTTTCTGTTATCATGTGTTGTTGTGCACTCATTAAATGTTAGCGGTGTTGATAGGTGGTTATCACTGCTTTAACTTTCTATGGATATGAATTGTTCTGTGCACCCGTTGGTATTGGTAGTTAAAAGATTGTGCATCTTTGCACCTCATGGTGTTGGTAGTTACATTGTGGTTAACTCCATTTGTATTCCACTTTTTTGTTGCACATTCATCAGTAGTGGTAGTTTCATTAACAATGATATAGCTAAGCAATTAACGGTGGCTGATTGTTTACTAGATCGTGGGTTCGACAATTGTCTTCTATTGTGGAGCTGTGCACTCATGGGATCAATGGCTAGGTTGAAGTTAAAGAGTTGTTGTGCAAGATTTGTAGTTATATTCTAGATAAGTATGCTATCCACATATGAGTGTTAATAATTAAATCAAGGTTTGTGATGTAGTGCACTAGTTGGTAGTTACTAGCTACAATGTGCTTCATAATTGTGTTTGCTCTTGTTAATATTTAATATGTTGCATTAGTTGTAGTGAGTTCCACTTATTGGTAGTAATGTTGTTACTTTCATGTTAACAAGTATACTTGATTATAGTATTTAGGAAATGCTGGTTATTCTTTGCTGCATTCCTCCACATATTTGTGCTAGTTCTTCCATTGCCTCTAATTTTGGCAGCACCAGATTTTCAGAAGTTGGGATCACTGATAGAGGTAGTCTTTATTTTGCTTTGTATGTGGGATATCTGCTATCGGGTAGATCAAACCAAAGTTGGACATAACAGACAAAACCTGTTTAACAGATCAAGGGTTAAAGACTATGGAGAAACCAATCCACGAATCAAATTGGGGAGAATTACATGCAAGCTTTCATTTCTATCATCAATAATAGAGAAATGACAGGGACAAATATTAGTTGAGACTCTGCTATTATACCTTAATCAAGTGCCATTTCGTCATCATTGATCTTCGAAGGTTATAATGCTGTTAAGGATTATGGTTATATCGACATTCACCGTCTACCCTGACAATCTTATTTTACTCAACCTTTAAATCCCTCTGACAATCTTGTAAGCATTTGAATACTATCTTTAGGCACTGCATCGTCCATGCATTATCATTGCTCAAATTTTAATACTGTGTTGTAACAGTGATTTGATCTTATAGGACCTTCATGGTGACATTAGTGTGACTTCATTATCATCATCCTTCAACAACTACATCATCAGGTGGTTGCTACATTCAATTTCTTGAAAGTGTGAAGTTTGATTTGGTATTCTCATAAAGTTAAGGTGAGTAACAATTAACGTCCATAACTCTTGAACCTAATGTCCTCATACTCTTAATGCTTCTTTATCGGGTTGCTTTTCAGGCTTTTGGTTTCTAGATCCAATTTATGTGAATACAAGGTGTGGATCAACATGAAATTGTTTTGCTAGCAAGTTGTACTTCCAATGGAATCCTGCGGGGCTAGAAAAGACTGAGTAGGGACTAAAAAATTCCAAAGGGTAGAGAGCAGATTAAACAAGAAAGAAAGTGTGCAGCAAACCGGAGGAGGTGATGAAGCTCCCAAGCCACCATTTCATCAAGGTTTTCCTCCCTGATCTGACCTCCCAACACCTGGTAATCCATCTCTTCTCCATGTTGCACTTTTCTTGTCTTTCTTGTATAAAAGATCAAGATTTTAGAGAAGTCAATCAAGCACAAGAATAATGTTTAATTTTCTTTCTGCTATTTCTTGGTTATTTTATTTTTCAAATGGAATATATGGAATGACCTTCTGAGTTTGCATTGTTCTTTTATTTTACATTTTGGATGATTGTTGGTGTTATTTTTGATTGGATCATTGTAGACAAGCTGCTAGCTATTTCTTGCATTAAATTAATTTTACATGCCCCAATATGAACTCGATATTGAAGAATAGGCAGTTGTTCAATTCAAAATATTTTGATGATCTATGCAGAAAATCCCACCAGCTTTTCGAGTGCATTTAAGGAACAAATCACTTAGGATGGTTTCTTTAAGAGGTCCCAGTGGCAATGTGTGGGATGTGGAACTGGTTGATAGCTCAAACGGCCTTCGCTTTGAGAGTGGATGGAAGGAATTTGTCACAGACCATGCCATTGAGACTGGTGACATTTTGGTGTTTCGGCTTGATGGATGCACTTGTTTCTCAGTCTTGATCTTTGATGCAACTGCATGTGAAAAGAAGGTGGCTTTTCTTGCCAAGCCTCATCCTCAAAATGTTGCTGATGTTAATGAGCCAAGACCTGCTGAAGAGATGGCTATTGTTCCTAGAACTTGCCAGCACGAAGTTGACATTATTTGCGTGAAGGAGGAAGAAGGGGAGGCCAGAGTCTTAAATACACCGATATTTTCACCAAATAATGGTCCAGTTATTGAAAAAAAGAGAAAGAGAAGAAGTATTAATTGCCTTCAAGAACCTAAGTCGAAGGAGATGAAATCTAGAAGTTTGATGAGAAGCCCAGATAATGAAACAAGTAATTATTGTGTTCTCAGATATATTTGGCTGTCTTATTCTTACCATACATTTTTTAATTAAACAAAAGCTTACTTGGTGGCATTTGCTAAAACAATTATTTTTTCTCAATATTCTACATCAAAATCATCAATTGAAGAGTGCTTGCAATTACTGAAGCCTAATAAAGTTCGCCGACGAGGAGAAGGTATATTTCTATTACTGTCAACATAGATATTTTCTTCTATTGTCACACAATCCCTTATTGATGCTGTATGTTTAATTGATCATTAATTGAGCTAGGTTCTTAGGAAGTATTTACTATATTGTATGCTTCATGTAGTTGTGGCAAAGGTGCAAAAAATGCCTCCTCTTTCTTCACAACGGAGACCTGTGACTAAAGAAGAAGTGGACAAGGCTCTTTGCAAAGCAAAATCTTTTAAGTCAAAGAATCCCTTTTTCCTAAACGTGATGCAGGATTCCTATGTTTACTCAAATTTTTTTATGGTAAGCTCCGTTTCAGTTATTTATCTTGCCAACATGACTCTTATTGTCATAAAGAAATTTGTTTAGGTTATCATCCTGAGAGAGTAATACAACATGCATTTTAAGTTTCAATTTTTCAACCCACAGATGTTTGATTCATAAAGAATCAGTTTTCTCAACCCTTGTTATGAATGCCATATGTTTGTCTGTAACATGATTCTACCAGAATGGTTGGTTGAATAACAAATTGCGGAAACCTTATGCATTTCAGTATCATCTTTTTCTCTTAGATCATTCGATGTTATGCTCCTTAGTTTTATTTTTATTTTTATAATCCATGTGTTTGGACTTTGCCCGACTAATCCTGGAGGCAGATAGCCTTCCTCCTGGTTCGTCTACTAGGTAAATTTGGAGCACATTTTTTATCACGCCCCTAGAGGTCCATGCTTGCTCGAAAATCGGATAGCATCTCCCCTGTACGACGGACAATCTGAAACTTAATACATGCACATCTTAATATATTAATAGCACAACCACACTCAGCTGTCATTTACACAATCACAACCATAAGAAATAAAGATAATCAATCAAATATGCCTAATAAATAATAATACATAATAAATCTCCATAAACTAAATGCATCAAATTAAAAGTCCCACGAAAATAAATAAGTACACGTTCATAAAAAAGTCAAATACAATCCGTGATGAAAACAAAACTAAAGCGACACCAATATGATAAGATTACTATGAAAGTACGGAAACAATAAAAATACTCAAGCGGGGACTGACAGGTGGATCCTCTTCTGGCGGCACGAGATACAGTTATCAACTACCTGAAACAAAAGGAAGAGACGCGGGGTGGTGAGTCTGGGCGGACTCTGCGGGTATAAGAATAGATAAATGCATGATATATAAAAAAGGATACAACAGACATATAAATCAAAGGTATACAGTCTCTGGAATAAAGAACATAAATCAAATGCATTTGTACGAATAAACATACCTTAAAAATCAATGTAATATATCGAGGTATGATCAGAAATAAATGTTTGTACTGCCGAGCAGATCTAGATCATATAATAACTGAATATTTATGTCAATTAAATGCGGCAATCGTAGCTCAAACAAATGCAGCAAATACAAACAAATGTATAATGCATAATATGCACATGATGCAATGACTTGCTCTGTACACACACCAATTACTGCTACATTGTTTAGGTCGGGTGGACAAGATACAAGCCCCAAAAACCTGTGATTATGCAAAAAGCCATAATACCTGTGGCTATGTGTGAGCAGCCAAATACCTGTGGCTATAAAACCTCAAAAATACTTGTGGGGCCTCCTAACACTTGGGGAGGGGTATCAACTATTTGTACACAATTCTAATTGAGCGTGACACAATAGGAAATATGACCGATGCCCCATCCCAACCACAAGTGAGCTAGTAATCGTCAGCATGCAAACAATGCTATGGTGCATGTCTCTAATATGCACAACCTCATTCAAACCAAAACCTTGCAATCAATACGATATAAACTGCAATCAACACCAAAGTAAATATGCATACACTAATCTATTGTGTAGGATTTATCTAGTGCCAATAAACCCTAGATAGGTTACATGATACTTCTACAGTACACGCGTACAAGCGATATTCTTTAGATCAGAAACCAAGAGTTAAGACCGTATAACTGAATATTTTGAATTTCTATTCGAAGATCAAGAATAAGTATCAAGCAGGAAAACAAGCAGAATAGATTTAAGGTAAATCAACCTACTCAGATAAACAAATAACCATGCATTTATGATAAATGATTCTATAGAAATCAATTATGAAGTACCCGTCTCCAGAGAAGAAGCCCATAACCGGAAAGAAACCCCATATTCGAACATCCGTATCGCGTCAACGTCCTGTGTAAAAATACAACTTAGCTACTTATACGAATGTCAAATAGCTAAGTTTAGCATAACCCAACTAGAATCTCCCTTATCCCAACACGACCAACCCTATAGTATAGCTCTCTGTACGTGCATTACAAAACCCAATGAATCAAGCCATTTAGCACAAATTCCAACAAGGTATCTCACGGCGCAAACCCCAAGCTCAACGAGAGCTAAACAGAAAACAATACGTGACCTAAAGACTCCATGTAACCAAAGTTCAAGCTAACATTTAACCTAATACAAGAATCAATTCCATCTTGGTGTAGCTCACGGTAGGTACACCAAATCCAACAGAAAATCAAAATCTACTTCCCAACCCAAACAACCCACGATAACCAAAAGAGAAGTCACTGAATTCATTTTCATCCAAAACTAATTCATGTCATTATCTCACAGCAAAAACCAAATCAACCTCAAATCCCCCACACAAATCCAAAACACTAAAACACCCTTGATTCACATTGAAGCTACACACCTATCCCACTCAGAATTGCAACAACCAAATTCTGCAAACTGATCATAGTGGAATTTATGCATTAGGCACGGTAACATGCTAAAACCGAATGCAACAATAAGCACCGGCAAAGAACCCAGAACTCAAATCCTTAAATCCCTCAACCAAATGGACTCACAAAACTTCTATATAAAGAAATCAACAATTCGATCGGAAAACCCAATCCTCTTTTCTGATCTAGCAATCCAAACACGAAATACAACCTAATGACTCACCTATGGTGATGGCCGACAGCAACTCCTCTGCCAGATCCAGAAGGTTCAGCCATCCCGGAAGAAGAATCAATGAATTACCAAGAATAAACCCAGCCAATTATCCCATTAATCATGCACTGTTAATTATCCAAATCTGAACAAACAATACTTAGGGAAGCGATTTCATTACCCACTATTTCTTACCTTCTCCAGTGGGGCGGTGATTCGGCGGCGATCCAACGATGTGGACAAAAACAATCGGGAGAGGGATAGAGGTAAGGCACCAGATCTTCAGCGATCATGTCAGGGGGAAGAAGACACCTCGTCCGAGAGGCAGAAAGGCATCGTTGAACATATTTAGGGCAAGGCGCGACTGTGATGATCGGGGAGATGGCGATGGCGGCTTGCTCCCACCACCGGCGGCTATGGCATCACCATCCCGCACGAAGGGAGGTGGACGACTGTCTCCGGCAATCGACGGCGGCGGTACGACCACGATCGAGAGGGAGAAGCGCTCGGCGTCGGGAAGAGAGGGAGAGGGGATCGGGCTTGGGCAAGAAAAGTCGGCCAAAAATAATTAGGTTTAGGTTTTCTTTAATATAAATCCAATCTTTAATTAAATAAACTTCTCCTTAATTAATTAGAATAACTTCAATAAATTTCGTTTATCCGCATAAATTCCAAAAAGGTCTCAAAAAAATCCAAAAAAAAAAATCCTGAAAATGTCCGTAAAATTCTACAAGGTTATTCCTTGATTTACCCTTAGAATGTAATTGTCGTATTTTACATGTTTTGCAGACTTAGAGATCGACCTCTAAGATATTCGTCCCATTTGGGATTCAAACCCTCGACCCTTTATTTGTTCCTTTGAGTTCTTTACCACTGCACCACATTCGTGGGGGTTATGTTCCTTAGTTTTAGTTTAGACAACAAGTTGTCCATATAATTCTGTTTTATCTAGATGGTTAAAGTGCACCTTCTACTATGCATGCTTGCCATGACAAAATACTCCCTTTTATTCATTATTTTCCATTTCGTTTAATAATTTTCCAACCTCAAGATGATAAAAATTGTGTATCATTCCTTTTGGATGGTGCGTTCAACAACTCAACATGGTGGGATGATTAGAATGTCGATTTGAATCCAACTCTTTAGTTAGTTGACACACACCTTCAAGTTATTGGTGCACCCCTTCAAAATAGGAATCTTCAATGTGTAGTCGTTGGACTTTGTTGATGCACCACTTTGGCTAGTCGATACTCCTCGTTGGTTTAACGTGTAGTTATTGGACTTCATCGACAAACCCAAGGCCTAGATGAAACATCCTTTTGGGTTAATTGTGAGGTCAAGGTGAGACTTGACTTTCTATTTGAAACAATATTGTCCCATTCAAGTAAAGTTGTAGACAATTGTATTCGAAGATACAGTGACTTGACTTTAATAGGAGGACTCTAAATTTTGAGACTTAATGAACATGCAACACCTTAGAGCATCCATATTATATTCCCTATCCAAAATGTAAAATTTAGGATAGAAGAATTACTTTATTAAATTTGGATATTCACTTTTCACTACACAATACATCAACTTCTCTATAATTTATCGTATCTTTATTTTTTATTTTCTTTCTCTCTCCTATTTAATATTCACTTTTCACTACTCAATCCATTCCCTTTATTTTTTCTCTCTCCCAAATTAAATAATATTTCAGTGTTTAGGGAATGGATTTCATTCTTTAAATTTAAAGAAGTACTGTTCATAAAATCTAAATTTA
Source organism: Boesenbergia rotunda (assembly GCA_024364735.1). Taxonomy (NCBI): domain Eukaryota; kingdom Viridiplantae; phylum Streptophyta; class Magnoliopsida; order Zingiberales; family Zingiberaceae; genus Boesenbergia; species Boesenbergia rotunda. Next base: position 41,644 of record JAGFNQ010010189.1, read on the forward strand.
GAGAATTGCTAGGGTAGCTGATGCAAAGTTTCTTTTTTTATGTAAAATGTAAAATTTAAGGTAAAATCTTTGTTTAGGGAAACTAATGTGGATGCTCTTAGAACTCTTAAAGAGGAGAAGAGAGAACTCAAGAAAAGGATAAAATTTGAGATTCTGTCTTGGAGTAGAGGATTTATCAAGGATACAAATCAACAAGGTTTTATTTCATATTTATAATGTGAAAGTGAAAAAACCAGCCACTCCTTGAATTTGAATTAAAAAGGTGAAAACACCTTTAGTATATCAATTTAATTGCAAAGTTAATGGTCAATTGGAGATAAGACACTTGTGACTTGTGAGCAGCTGTTCCGATTCCAACATTCTCGACATTGTTGCATGAGCGTGAAAGAGCCTGCTGTAGGCCACAAGATGGGCTGCCCACAATTAAATTCTTAATTGGTTACAGTTCGGAGCCCATGAGATAGGGTGCTGGACACAAAGCCAAGCTCTTCGTTCCTGCCCAATTGGGCTTCCTAAAGGAGACCCATTTTTTTAAAAATAATTCTATTAACAGAGGAGAACCCCATGACTGGAAGTGGGGTCATACTTGACCTTCTAGTATGGGTTATTATAAATTCCATCAGCTTTACATGAGAAGAAAAGATTGTGGAAACTAGCCTTCTAGCAGCTATACAAGGATCTCGAGATGATCTATAAATGAAAACAAAGAAATTATCTACAGCAAACCAGCCACTGCATAGCTCCATACTCAGTGAGTCATTATGGATCGAGCACCCAATAGAGATTTGAGAATGTAGGATTTCCACCCAGTCCAACTTCTGCATAAATAGTTCTGCAATTCCCACCCAATCCAGCAAGCTGACCCGAAACTGAAGCACCCGAAGTTTACTTTAGGCAAGTAACCAGCCATACAACGGATTTTGGATCATCTTTACCGTAGCCGTTACCACGGACTAGATAGATCTATGGTGGATCTATTGACCCTTACAGGCTTTTTGGCAAAGCCTTAGCCATCAATGGATTTGGTATGTCTTTACCGTAGCCGTTTGCTATGGACTAGATAGGCCATATACGGTGGGCCTATTCACCATCCCTGGTTGACCCCCTCTTCCTAGTTAAACTTCTTTGCAAGTATAATGCAAGGCAGTCCCAGTTTATCAACTTTACAAATTCCAAACAGTGTTTTGTCTATGTCTTCTTCCCTCAGAACCTTTTCTCCCACACAAGCGAACGCTTGATTGACAAGATAATCAGCAACCTTGTTTGCTTCTCTATAAATATGTGAAACCTCCACATTGTGTATTGCAAATAGTCTTCTAATCTGGAACAACTCCCTTCGGAATTCCCATCCTAACGGTGGGGACTAGATGAGTTTTAGCGCAACTTGAGAATATGATTCAAGCCATAACGGAAATAGGTTGTGTTCTGCACATTGCTCCAACCCTTTTATAATTGCGATCACTTCCGCCCTTACATTAGATCCATCTCCAATTATGCCATGTTTCATGTTTCGCTAGTATAATTCTTCCTGCATGATTTCTAATAATGACTCCGTAGGAAGAAGCACTCGGGTTACCTCTCGAGCACCCGTCTGTGTTGATCTTGAAACCCTCATGGCCTTGGCTTCCTCCATTGCACTACAAACACGGTGTTAATAATCGTTGGCCTTGCAGAAATGCTCAAATTTCTGGCCTGTGAGACGAAACCTCTCCAGTGTTTGCTTTTGATTAATCCAGCTGTTGCACCTATCAAGAAATATTGCTCGGTCCTATTTATAATGCTTCTCACATTAGGTTTAATTCTCCTGTGTTTTCCATCATTCCTAGCACACCAAAGGAACCAGATAATCAAAAAAGGTGTCATCTCCTTGACATGTCCGCCATGAGACCAATCAACACCAATCCGCCAACTCTCCAATAAGTAGGGCTTGTCCACCTTAAAGTCCTGTGCAAAATGGGACCAAACCTCAGAGGCCAAAGTACCATGAAAAAACAAGTGGTCCCAGGTTTCTAATTCTGCACAGCATTGACATTTTGACGCTAGGTGCTCACCTTACTTTTGAAGCACTGAGCCCATTGGTATCTTTTGCTGTAGGAAACGCCACACAAATACAACTATTGTAGGAGAAAGGAGACCATTCCAAATTGCATACCTAATCGAACTTAGAGGGTGCTTCTGTCGGTAATTGTTCCAAGCCGATTTAAGGGAAAATTGTCCATCCACAGATAGCTTCCAAACTGAGCAGTCCCGGACACGTTGCTGTATTTGGATTTCAGAAACCTTAGCAGCTAATGAGGCCGGCAGCATTTTCCAAAATCTTGTTTATGTTCCACTCTACGCCTTCCAGAAAGTCAACAATCAAGATCTTCGAGTTACCTGATGGCACATGCAGATTAAAGAGTGGCCCACAATCTAGCCAGTTATCATACCAAAACTTTATCTTTCCCTCTCCGAGGATTTAGCCTATATCCGATTTTGTCAGACTTTGGATTTGATCATTCTCTTCCAACATCGAGAAGCATTACCTCGAAGAAGTACCATAGCCGGATATTTGGTTTTACAATATAACCTATCCAAGAAGAGGGCCCAATTTGAACCATAGCTTCACTTTCGAGCAGTACTTATTTCCGATAGTTTCCTAACCCCTAAACGCCCTTCTAACTTTGGCTTAGTGATCTCCTTCCACACCACCCAATGTGTTTTCTTGTTTGAGTCTGTGGAGCCCCAGAAAAATCTAGCACACATCATCTCATTTTTCTGCAAAATCGACAAAGGAGAAAGCAACACTTGTAGTAGATATAACGACATGGAGTATAATACACTTTGAATCAAAAGAAGGCGTCCACCGTGAGATAACTTTGAAATGTTCCAGCCCATGAGCTTTTTTCAGATTTTCTCTAGTAAGGGCATGTATGCCACGGTTTTTTTTATTACCCATAAATATAGGAACCCCCAGGCATTTTATGGGCTGTGAACCCTCTTGGAACCCTGTATTGGCCATGATCCTTTGTTTCCGGGCTCCCGTGACTCTTCTCAAAGTATAGAAAAGACTTCTCTCTATTAATCAATTAGCCCGATTGTATTTCAAATGCAGACAGGAAGTCCTTGACTTTTGCCACACAATCAGTGGATCCATTCATGAATATCATGATGTCGTTCGCAAATGCTAAGTGGGACACATCCATCTTGCAACCGGTAGCATAGAATAGTTTAGAGGATTCCACAAATAGCTTATCTAGCCCTCTCGATAAAAATTCTGTGGCATTGATAAAGTGGAAAGGAGATATGGGGTCACCTTGTCTTAGCCCCTTTTTCGACTGAAAAAATCCCGATAGATGGCCATTAATTCAAATTGAGTACCAACAGTCAGAAATACATCTCCTAATGATATTAACAACTTGATGCGAGAACCCCAACGCTAACATGATCTTGAGAAGAAAGCCCCACTGGATTCTATCAAAGGCTTTTGCCATGTCTAGCTTCAAGATTAAATTACCCCCTTTCACTCAGAAATTTAGCTTATGGTGCAGCTCCTGAGCTAGTAGGATGTTATCCGAGATAAATCTTCCTTCCACGAAACCACTTTGTGAGGGAGAAATAATTTTGTTCAGAATGGTCGTAAGTCTGGAAGCCATCAACTTAGAAATGATTTGGTAGGAGACATTGCAAAGGCTTAAAGGCCTAAAGTCCTTCCACTGCTGAGCGTTTTCTGACTTAGGGATCAAGACGATAGTGGTAGCTGCTATCCCTTTCGGAAGGGTGCCTCCATTGAAAAAGTCCAAAACTGCATGGTATACATCAGCCTTAATGATATCCCAACAAGCAACATAGAAGGTAACCGAAAAACCGTCTGGGCCTGCTGCACTCTCTTAGCTCATATCACCTATTGTTTGCCTAATCTCCTCCAAGGAAGGTAATCTGGACATTTCTTGGTTTTCTGCCGAATTGATCAGCACTGGGATATTGCTCAAGTTTGCGATATTGCTGTCTAAAAAGTCCCCTGTTAATAGATCCTTGAAATAACGGTCTCCCGATTCCTTGATGTCCTCTAACTTCTCTAGGCTTCTTCCTTCGTCCCATATTCTGTTTATTCATGGAAGAATTTAATATTGCACTCCCCCTCTGCCATCCATCTAATCGTTGTTTTCTGCTTCCAGAACTCTTCCTCCATATTGAGAGTTTAAAGAGGTGAGCTTGACATTTGGCTCTATTAATTTTGTTCTCCTCTGAGAGGTCCAGATCATATTGTTTTTCTGCAATAGTAAAAAGATCCTCTGCCTTCCTGACATTATCGTGAAGTTTGCAAACACCTCTTTATTCCGCCATCTTAGATGGTTCTTTAACCTCTTAAACTTTACATGTAATTTGATGAGGCCCGAAGCTACACATGGTAGGTTCCAGTTCAATCTGACCGTTTGTAGAAAATCATGGTTCTTCAACCACATCTTTTGAAATCTGAATTAGGCTATAGGATGATCCAATCCAGGTAAGTAATCAACATAGGGCAGTGATTCGATGCTGCTCTACTCAAGTGCTCCACACGTACCGAGACGCCTTTGCCTTCTCAGGAAGAAGATATAAGGACTCTGTCCAGTCTTTTCCAAACCGTGTTGTTTGTCCAAGTATGACAATCCCCAACAAAGCCGGCACCAAGAGACCCGCAAGCATTATAAAATTATTAAAGTCTTCAACTGCTCCCGGCTTGGATATAGTGCCAGCGGAATGCTCAGACACCTTAGTGATAACATTGAAGTCCTCACCTACCAGCCATAGCTCATCACTACTTGGCTTTACTTCTAGTAGCTTATCCCAAAGAATATACCGCTCTTGTCTACTGCACTTGGCATAAACTAGTTGGAAAAAGCCTGGAGCGTAATATAAGGTGGAGGAATTACTCGTGGTCTTCCAAAACAGTGCAATCTATATTAGAATCATGAATAAACCAGATTTTCCCCGAGCAGTTTGATAAGGCTGAGTCAAATCCAAGTCTTCTTGTTATAAAGTGTACATCAAGTGCGATGAGAGGTTCTAAGATTCCCAAAAAGTTGAGATGATAGAGGTTCTTTAACTGACGAACTCTTCTCTGGGATGCAAGATTGCGTACTCCCCTTATATTCCATAACATTCCTGACATTAGAGATTTGAGGATGAGGCCCCTGCCTGACCATTTGATTTACTCCTAGTGTTACGTTTGTAGACGTTTATAGGAGGATTAGAGTCCTTTGGGTTGAAGGGAGCTTCAATTCTCATCGCATAGTTGCCCGTAAGGGAGTTAAGGGAGGCAGAGCATTGGAGGTGCAACGGTTCTGAGTTAGCCCCTTCCACTTTTGCTGCTACAAAGGATTTGGACAAGCTACATCTTCTTGGTCACTCTATTTTTCTCCTGTAATTGGATCCATGTTTAGGCTGCATTCAATGAACATATTTCCTTCTTGGTTGCTTGTTTCTCTTACTTTATTGACTTCATGTCTGCAATAGCCAGAATATCAACTGTATGCGGCAAAACTTCTTCCAGGTTCTGTAGTTCCTGTTCTCCTTTTTCTGAGTTCCTGGGCTTCAGCATCTCATGTCCATACTGTTCAGTTCTGTTTACATCCCTCTGCTCACTTCTGATGTCCACATTGCCATCTCTCATAGGCCCCTGCTGATTACCTTCCTGCTCTACAAAACCCTCCTAATTATCTTTTTTGACCTCCTCCAGCTCTGCCAGAATTTGAAAGCTGTTCCCTTTATCTGATTTCTCCTTTCCCCGAGTCCTTTTATCTGATTTCTTCTTTTCCCCAGTATCTATTTCAGTGGGTTTCCCGATTTTGATTCCCTGTGCTCTACCAGTATCCTTTGCATTAGATCCTATACCATGTCCTTCTAATGCCCCCTTCTTTTATACCCATATCTGAGATTCCGATTCTAAATTGTGAGCCTCTCGTGTCACATCTGCCCGCAATTTTTCCAGCTCATTCTCCCTTGCCTCAGAAGTCCCCACAGCAATTTCCTTACCTTTCCCAACTTTAAATTTCAGATTCAACCTTCCTCTCATATCTTCTCCAGACGCAATAGGTTCCATTCTATTTTGTTTCAAGTCCAGCTTCGGCTTGTTTCCATATACGTAGCATTCTTCATTTGAGTGGCCCAAGTGAAGGCAGTGCTCACAATATTTGGGAAACTTCTCAAACACCACCTTCTGTAGCCTCCTTTCATCACCTATTCTAATCCAGAACTCCTCTACTCTCGGCTTTAACAAATCAATCTCCACACAAACTCTGACCATAAGCAATCTTGAGCCATCGACTGTAGCTTCATTGATTTTGATAGGCTTCCCCACAATCTGAGCCGCCGAGTAATAACAATTTTTGTTGAACATATGTATAGGCAAGTCTGGGAATTGCACCCATACTAGAACAATTGAGGATTCAGCCTCATACGAGAAATGTGGCGTCCATTTGAAAATCTGAAGATGAACTCCTCTAATATACCAAACACCTCGCGTCCATATCCTTGCCATGTCCTCATTAGCAGTAAGACGTATGAAAATATAACCAGCGCGAAGGAATCTGATGTTATAGAAACTCGACAAGCCCATATTTTTAAAGCCTTGGAGAACCACCAGCGGAGCCGACCTCTTACTCGAAAACTTCTCAATCAATGAATATTTGTATGGATTGGCCAAAGTACTAACCTCTTCCTCAGAATAGGATATCCCCATCTTGTTGTTGTAGACACTAGCCTCGTTGAAATCTGCCCCCACCTCTGTGAATCCCTTCTTTGAGGATCCAGGAGATGGTGGCTTCAGAGCCGTCGCATAGGATGGTTTGGGTGGCACTTGATTCGGTTCTTTGTTCGAGATTGAGAGAGGGGGCAACAGTGGGGGATCCGACTCCTATGGTCTTTTATCTCCGGGGGCCATCGCTGCAGGAGAATTGTCGCGTGGAACTAGGTTTCAAATCACCCCTTGAATCGCCAAAGAATCGCCGCAGGAGTCTGGTCCCTCATTAGTATTGAGAGTTTCTTGACATGATGTTCACGTTAATAAGTGCCCCCTAAAGGAGATCCATTTATTGGCTATGGCTACACAAGGGCCTGCTGCCCACCTTAATTAAGGTCTGGCAACAAGCTTAAAACCTTGGGCTAAGCTGAGTGCTACCCAATTAAGAATGAAGCCAACCTAATTTAGCTAACCGACCATTCTTCAGTTTCATAATCTAACTTTTCCCTCCACGTTGGTCCCACTCAAATTAATGTTTGCATATACTAGAGTTAGTGCTCACATATTCACATCCATAAACTACACTCATATATGAGCTTCGTACCTTCGTTTGATTGTAATTGAATCAAATCAAAACCACTTCCATAAATTAGTTTTTTGACAATCTACTCTTAAAATAGATTACCTATGTCCTCACTTGATTTCATTGGTTATAAAAATCAATTTCCAATAATCCCCATATAAATGGAAGCTAATATAAGTTCCAAAATTCTCAATAAAGAGTTCCAATGAAAAACTATTGCATTTGTTGATGTTGCTTGTGATTTTGAATCTACCTTAGTGAAATAGAATCGGAATTACAAGATTGTCTAGTTTGTTAGGATTTGATGTAAGATGATATGTCAAATAGTTAAGAGGGGAATGAAAAACGCTCGACTGAAGATTTGAAGATATTTTCTCTTGCTAATACTCAGCAAGGTCAATCAATTAAGTTAATACAGTGGAAATATAAAACATTACAAATAAGTGGTAACACGAGATTTTACATAGTTTGAAACCTCTGGTTCCTACTTTACAACCTATGACTCTTAAGGTTCATCACTCTTGAACTCACTTTCTTCTTGTCAAAGACGGAGAAACATCTCTTACAAGAAGTTTTCTTACAATAAGAAAAGTAATGGAAAATTGGAAGACAACTGACAATATTAATCTAGAAATATACAATTAGTGCATATGTATGTTGGATTTCAGCACAATTCCGTAAGCCTTGATAAGCCTTCCTTGTCCTTTATTTATAACCTTTCAGTTGTCTTCAAACAAGCTTCACCTTGTTGTGTGTAGTACTCCAGTCGACTCAATTTTTTCTAGTCAATTGTTTTCACAATTTTGTCATCCTTTTACCCGACAAAAATCTCTCAGTCAACTCAACATGACTATTTTGCCCAATAACAAATCCTTTAGTCGAGTCACTTTGATTTTAATTAACTGAAATACTTTATCACTTAAGTCACGTGACAATTATAGTCTCCATTTGCCACATTAATGGCCTTATTTTTTAATTCAATTGATTGTCTTGTGACTCTAACTTTGTCGGTCAACTCACTTCAAACAAAAGCATTCTCGTCACAGGTACACCATCGTGAGTTTGATTGAGCATCTGGTTTGAAGAGGCCATTGATAAGGGGGATTAAATATAGTTCATGCCTGCAAATATAAAAACGATCTATTTCAAAAAGATCACAATAAACGTTAGCAATGGAATATAAATAAAAACACAAATATGAACATACCACAAAGCAACATAGGCATTTACGTGGTTTGGCAGCTTTCAAGCACCTACTCCACGACCTATGATCCTTTTGGTAGATCACTCTTGCAATACTCTAACTTTCTCCTTAATAGTTAGGTACCAAGGGTGGAGAAATCTCTTATCAGTCAATCAAAGATAGCAGGAAATTTACAACAGAGGAGTTAGGGTTTTGCAATAAGGCTTAAGGAAAAATACAATAAATCTATCTCTTGTTCTTTGTTGTTATTTCTCATTCGTGTCTTCTTGAACCCTTAAAATAGCTTCCTCCACGAAATGAATCTTTGACTTGATCTGATTGAGTTGATGCCCATCAATATCAGTTCGATCTTGATCGTTTCCTTTGCTTCCTTTGATTATTGCTTCATTCAAGATTTATCAGTTGATTAGTCATGGCCACCAATTGACTAGGCCGACAACAATCGATTGGTTTGTCAACTAGTCTCAGAAAGCTTTCATTTTGATCAAATTTGAGTCAATTACTCAGTCGAGTCAACCACTAGTCAACTAGTGTGTTGACTATGACCCATCTAATGATTAAGTTTGTCTAAGTTGAGATCTATTCTTACCACGTAGCTATCTTTCGTGACAAGATCTTTTCCCATCAAGCTTCTCGTCCTTCGAATGTATTGAGTCCTCAACTCTCTTCTTGTGTCATCCTTTAGTTCTGCTCACGTAGTCTACTTCTAATCATCTTTTGTCAAGTTTCTCGTCCCTTGGATGCACCGACCCCTCAATTTTCTCTTGTTTGCATCCTTCATGCTTCGTTTACATAGTCCACTTCCTTGCACACTCAAACATACATATCAAATTACAAGGCAAGGCCTAACTAACTCAAATCCTTTGTCCAAATATCAAAACCCTTAGTTGCACCGGAGTACTAAGAACATGATCACACCAACAGAGTCGACTCTTTAGTTTACTCACCATGCAATTGACTGTGATCAACCTCCAATTGACTAACTCATTGACTATAAGTAAACTATCAGTCAAGTTATTGTCTAAGTCAAAATGTACCTGAATCCTAAATACAAATCACTCGACTCTCATAACTCACTAAAGAGTATACTTGTTCCAACTTTACTTTGCCGAAGTGGTTATCTTCCATCAGGTTCTTAGTTCCTCAGTTCCTCATATTCACCAAGCCCTTGACTTGTCGCACATGACATCCTTCACTTGTTCACCTATGTAGTCAACCTCTTGCGACTCCCATTAAGGTTGTTATCTCAACACTCCTTGTTTGACGTCCCTTGGATATCCCATGCCATCCTTCTTTGATCTCAATGGACCTTTGAGCAATCGACCCAACACCAAGTCAAGCTCCGCGAGCTCCATGTGCAGTTTACCAAGTTTACGCACAACTTCATACACACGAGTAAAACATACAAAACTAAGTTAAACCTTTTTCCCAATACATTAAATTATGATGGTCAAATACGACCACTTAGATCATGATTGCACTAACACAATGTGCACAGTGTTGAATTGTTTAGCTCTTAATGTAAACTAAGACACTCATAACCACATAATAGCCTCCTTAGGCATTTACTAGTTTTTTGTCTTATCTATTTTGATCCAAGGCGATGCTTGAGATTCATAAGTGCTTTAAATTTTAGGCAGTCCCATTTCACACTTACATAGGTGACCTTCTGTAAAAGTATTCTTTAATATCCTTATATGTGCAATATAAGAATCATTAAAAGTCTCCTTAAGATTCTTCTTCAACTTTGCATGCTTAATGGAAATTATCCCATTAGAGATAAACTACTTAATGGTATTATTTTTCAGGGAATGTATTGAGCCTTATCATTTCTATGCTACTCTATGCTCTACCAAATAGTTGTTTGGCTATTACAATCTGTTATAACTGTCTGCACAAGTGCACATATTTTGTCTAACATGGAATGACCACAAAAAATTTGTGAAGTTAAACTACCTATTAGCCTAGAATATTCTAGTTGTAACACCAGCTTTTCTTTATTCCTTCCCAAATGTAGAATCAGGTTGGTTAGTTTTAAGTTCAGGAGTGTCAAAAGTATTTTGCTCTTGAGCATAGGCTCAACATAGGAAGACTGATAATATTGGTTTCTTCAGATATCTTAGAGATTTTGATCCCTAGTATTACATTAGACAAACCCCATCGTTCATCTTGATATGTGTTTCTGAATATTTCCTTGGTTTTGTTTGTAATAAACTAATAATGTGATTAACATATTATTAATATTAACATACATTTATATTATCAGGCGCACTTTAGATGTTTTCATACAGGCACATTTATTGCACTCATTAATCTGAAAAATATTTGACAACATTGTGAATTTTTTCCGTGTCATTGTTCATTGCTTGGTAGCTCATACAATGACTTAACAAGTCTAAACATCTTGGTCTCTTGATCGAAACAATGAACTACTTGAGTTATTGTACGTAGATTGCCTCTTTTAGCTTATCATCCAAGAAAATTGTTATCTTTATTTGGTGAATCTTGAGGGTATGTATAATTGCAATTGTGATCAACATTTGAATGTATATAATCCTTATCATAGGTGTGATATTAAAATTGTCAAGGTTTCCTTTTCTTTATAGCCTTTGGCTGCATGTTGGGCATTGGAATTATTGATTGACCTATCAACTTTGTACTTTCTCTTTAAAATATATTTACAACCCAACGACTCATTGCCTAGTAAGAGATCTAGTAATTCCCATATATGATTTTGCATTTTCGATTCTATATAGTCTTCTCCTGAAATGACACTTTTGGACTTGATGTGCATCTTTGACTATCCTCAACATATTTTCCAACATATAAGTTAGGAAATTAGGTTCGTAAATCTTTGCCACTTTTGACCACTTATTACGTCTAGGCCCTTCCCCAATCATAGACTCTTAAATTCTCCTATTAGGACTTATCTCTTTCTCACTTTTGTTTGAAAAAAAAAATCTACAAAAATTTATGCATTTCTTGATTCAATACTTATATCAACAGGAATATTTGTAATTTTTATTTGTGAATAAGTACTATACACTATTATTACTCATATATCTGATAAATATGTATTCAATCATAGCTTTATTTTCACTTGTTTAGGTTTAGATATTTTTATCTTAGCCAAACCACCCCACAGTCCCACACTTTAAATATTTGTAGGAACAGTTGTGACCTTTTAACAACTCATAGGAAGTGTCTCTAATGGGTAATTTGTTAAGAATGTGGTTCACTAAGAAGATAACTTCCCCTGCTAGTTCGAAGGTTACCTTGATCTTGTCAACTCCATTCATAATCATTTTTAATGTACACTATCTTGCATTCAATAGCATTATTAGATTGAGGTGAGTACAAGGCTGTTGTTTGATGAATAATGCCTAACTCGAAGTAAAGTTCCTCGAACAAAGCCCTATATTCTCCCCCTTTATCACTGCAAATGATCTTGATATTTTGCTAAGTTAATTTTTAACCTCATCCTTAAAGTCTTTAAACACTTCAATAGCTTGCCCTTACTCCTTGGTAAGTGTGCGTAATTGTATATGTACAATCATTGATAAAGATGATGAAATAGTTCTCTTCGCCTCTCGTTTTAATGATCTTTAGATCATAAATATTTTGTTGTGGATCAGTTCCAAAGGTGGTGTTATCCTTTCCATCAAGGGGAAGAATAACTTGGCTAATTTAGCTACTACACAAGTTTTGCACTTGCATTCTAAGTCGAACTCAACATTTGGCAATGCTATACTAATTTACTTACAAGTGTTAAAGTTGACATGATCTAACGAGTCATGGTATAATTCAAACGACTTAGATAAGTAACAGTGGGAACCTTAATATTAAAGTTAGCTTATCTTAAGAGAAGTATCCCTTAGCTACGAAGTCTTTTATTATTCATAAATATACCCTTGTTGACCTCAAATACCAGCTTAATGTGACTTTTAACCAGTAGCTATCTAGATATTAGGTTTTCCTGAATATAAGGAAGATATAGAACATCAATAAAGATTATCTTTGTTCTCGAGTTCATCTTCAACACTACCCTACCTAAGATCTTTGATGTTAATAAGTTACACAGAGAGAGTTCATAACCGGAGATTTGAGTGTACAAGGAGAATATCTACTTGTTTGTCCAAACATACCAATTGGCTTTAGGGTTAACCCACTGCTCTAGCAGGTATTAACCATACTTAGAATACCACCATAGAGAGCATAAGATTGAAAAATCAGTTAGTGAGCCTTCTTCCTCAGTTGGTGGACCTATCTTTTGTTCCATGAGCCTCTTGACTACGAATTTCTTCAATTAGATTCTCTTAGTCTTCTTTACTAAGCTATACCTATTCCATAGTCTATAGTCTATGGTACAGCCTATTGAGAATATACTTTTTCCGTTGGAAGTCATTATGCTTCCATATAATCAATGTTGCCTTTGAGTGACAATTATCCTTGATCATGGTAGGTATATCTTGTAAGCTCCAAAGTTATCAATTCGTGCAATATCTTTTGTTGCCATCGCTTGAAATCAGTCTAATTTCTCTCCGCAGGAGATAGACCTGTGATATCGTTGGTGGTTTAGTGTTTCCTTTGGGTGGTGAGCTCGTCGACTTGGCAGTGGCTCCATACTATAGGATGATCAAAATGACATGGATCATGATTCGTTAGTTAGTAGACACATTCTTTCAAGGTTTCAACACACCCTTTTCGAGTATCTCTTATGTGTTGTTGTTGGACTTCGTTGTTGCTTTCCTTGACCTTGTCATCATCGACATGTGGGTATTAAAATTTGTTGACAAACTCCTTTGAGTAGTGGATGCACTATTTCAGGGTAGTCGCAAGGTCAAGGAAAGAGTTGGAATGTCTCTTTAAGATGATATTGTGCCACTCACGTGCTTATGGTTTATTAATAATCATTCTTTAAAATACAAAATTCTTCTCAAAATAGGAGCACTTCAAATTTGGAGACGTGATGAACATTCAACATTTTAGAACTAATAGAGAGAAGAGAAGAAGATATCTCAACACTCAAGAGAAGAATGCAAATTGAGATTTAGATTGTGTTTTGACATGAAGAATTGGGGTCTCTTTACAAGGATAAAGAGGTAAATTGGGTTTTATTTCACATTTATAATGTGTAGGTAAAGAACTAAAAGACACTCCTTAAATTTAAATTAAAAGGTGAAAACACCTTTAATTCATTAATCTTGTTGGAAGGCAGCCGACTCAGCCCTCGATTGGAAACAAGCTGCTTAGGAGTGTCTGATCGGATTCTGGTAGTTCCATTAAACACTGTTGCCTGAGCGCACAAGAGTCTGCTGTAGGCCACAAGATAGGCTACTTTCTCTCAATTAAATTCTTGATTGGCTTCAGGTTGTAGCCTATGAGATAGGCTGCTGACTGCAAGAGCAAGCTGCTCTATTTCCTGCCCAATTTGGCTCCCAAAAGGGAGGGTCCATTTGTTGGGCCATAGCTACACAAGGGTTTGCTGCTTGCGTTAATTAAGGTCTGGCATCAGCAGTAGGCTTAAAACCTTAGGCAATTCTATTGAGTCTAACCCAATTAAGAAAGAAGCCAACCCAGTTTAGCTAGTTGACCATTCTTCAGTTGTGCAATTCGGTTTTTCCCCTCCCAATTTGTCCTATATGAATTAGTATTTTTGCATACTCGAGTTGGCACTTATCGTATTTACGTCCATGAACTACTCTTTCATATGAGCTTCGTGCCTTCATTTTATCGTAATTAAGTCGAACCAAATGAGAATTACTTGTACTTCCTCCATTGCCAAAGTTAATAGAATTGGGCATTAATTGCTCATTCACTAAGAGAGAGATTGATTTTACAACGATCTACTCGTGAAATAGATTGTTTGTCCCTAGTTGATTTTATTTGTTATGAAAATGAACTTTCAACGTGTCTTTGCCATGTTTGCTTTATGCATTCACGAAGCATATCTTTACCTATTGCAAATTATACTCTATGTGGGCAATAAATAAATAAATAATGGCAATTCCAAGTCACACACTAAAATTTGGTATTGACTATTAGGCGCACCTAGTTTTGTGCCCACCTCCCATAAGTAAAATCCTAAAATATTCTCCTTTATTTCATTAGTCATCTCAATATATGCTAAGTAGAGTCTAGTTGATTGATGGATTATTCAATTGACTAGATAACGTTGTCCTTTTTTTTATAAGGTAAAACAATCATTTTCACCTAGATGGATCCACAAATGCCCAAATTGAATGAATTTGTTGGTGTCCCAAGAGCACGCTTCTGTTCTCAAATTTGCATTTTGACATTTGGAGCTTCATCAAGGTGGCATGACCATTTCACCTTAATGCATGTTCAAAGTGAAAGTTTGATGGCATGGCTGGCTCCTAGGACCTCTAATCTGGTCTTACAATTGCATTTTGACTTGCAGATGTCCATTAAGGGAAATTCATTTTATGTTAATGGACTCAAAATGCAAGTGCGAAAATATAGATGGGTTTCTGGGTCCAGGAGCGCATTAATGGTCTTACACTTGTAGATAGGGGTGAGCAAAAGTTCGGTCAACCCGAGTTAACCGACCGAAATTTATAGTTCGGTTCGGTTAAAACGAAAATTCGGTTTTTTTCCTCTGAAACATCGGTTATATCGGCTTAATCGGTTCGGTTTCGGGTTTTAAACTCAAAATTCGGTTAAACCGATTAAACCGATTTTGTTACAGCTGCAAGTTGCTCTCCTGCGGCGCGACAAGGCAATGCCTGATCGGTCACCGTGACCGATCAGGTGACCGATCAGCTTGAGATGACACCCAACACAAAAAAATCGGTTATTTCGGATTAAAAACTGAATAAACCGATGTTTTATCGGTCGGTTCGGTTGGTTCGAAAAAAGTTCGGTTTGTTCGGTTTCGGTTAAATCGGTTCGGTCGGTTCGGTTTTAAACCGATTGCTCAGCCCTACTTGTAGATGCTCATTAAGGTGAAATGATCATTTCACAATACACCTACATTGCTCAAAATGCAAGTGCAAGAGCATGCATGAGTTCCTACCATACTCACGAGCACATTGGTGGTCTCACACTTATATTTGACTTGTGAAACTTCATCAAGGTGAAATGATCATTTCATCTTATTTCACCTTAATGAACTTATAGTGGTTTAAATGCAAGGGCATGTATGAGGTCTCGCACTTGCATTTTGAGCAGTGTACTCCTATCGAGGAAAATCACTCTTTCACCAAATGCAGGTGCAAGATTACTCACCAATGTGATTTTAGAGATCCCAAGAACTTATTTATGCCCTTGAACTCTCATTTTGTGCAATATAGATCTATTAGTTCTTTATGCCCTCAAACTCTCATTTTGTGCAGTATAGATCTATTAAAGCTTAAATGATCATTGCACGATGGACCTCCAAGAGTCGAAGTACAAATTTGAGATTGTCAGTATGTTCTTGAGGTCATGGTTTAAAGTTTCGTTCTGTGCCGGACGGCACGGGCGATACTTACCGTTTCACTGGCGATTTGAAACCGGCACAAAAGTCATTGTGATTTCGTGCGTGCGTCACGTGGCGACGGATGGAGGCGGCAACAGAGGGAATCCTCAGCGTCAGAGGAAGAAACGCCACGTGCGTGACCCGTCGTCGCGTCGCATGTGCCGCCGGAGGTGCCGTGAGACTCCTCCGGCATTGCCGGAAGCTCCGCCGGACGACACTTGAGTCGTCGGCCCCACGCGCAACCTCCGCCTGCGCTAGGGCTCGCGAGCGCGAGGTTTATGCGAGGAAATGTTTATAAAACATTTCCTCACATAAATATTTATCTCAATAAAATATTTAAAAATTCTTTAAAAATTTAAAAATCTAAAAAATCAAATTTATATTTTGATATATTTTTTATTATTTTATATATTTACTGTTTTATTATTTAATTAATATTCTAATATTTTTATCATTTTAAATATATATTATTTAAATTAATAATTAATTAATGAATAAATAATTAATTTATATAATTATTATATGTAAAGTAGCATTTTATGTTAATTTATATATTTATTATAGATAATATTTTTTATCTTAGAATATTTGAAATTTAGATTCATAAATATTACGATATTAATCTTTTTTACTTTTAGGATTTTTGCTCCATAACATATAAATTTTGATATTAGTAACTCAGTAAGGTAACATATTATGATTATCAATTTTAATTCGAGTTATTGATAGATCAATTTTCTTTAAACAAAATTATATTTAATTTTTTATAACGATATTAAGTTGTTCAATAATTGAGAACTTATATAAAATCAATATATAATTTATTTTTAAATTATACATAATAAATATATTTATTTAATAATTATATATAAATAAAAAAAATACCGAAACCATACCGGCACGACACGATACGATACCGAAACCGTATCATTCCGGTCTGAAACCGAAATCTCAGCACGGGTCGAGATTTTAAACTTTGTTTGAGATGTCCACAAACTCATTCATGCCCTTATATGTAAATTTGAATATATATGCCCATTTAGATGAAAATAATTATTTTATCATCCATTAGTCGATTGCACCATACTTGACTTGTGTTCAGATGACTAGTGAAATGGGGATGGGTATTTAGGCTTTTTAAATTTTGGAGGTGTGTCTGCTGGACGTTTACAAAACTAAGTGCGGCAAATAGTCAATTCTCAACTTTTAGTCCATGATTTGAGATCTTTTTCTAAATTACTTATAGTTTGCTCAATTATTATAGCTGTAAAAAGTTTCTGTTTTTCTCATTCTTGACAATGCTCAACTGACTATAAACAAATGATACAGCATGTTCCTGGCTCTTTCGCACAACAACATCTACCAAAAATATCTCAGGTTCTTACATTGTGGGATGAGAATGATGAGCATTGGGCTGTGACCTATATTTATTATAGCAATCGCAGTGCCTTTAGTGGCGGTTGGGGGGCCTTTGCAAAAGCTCATAATCTGGAGAAGTTTGACGTGTGCATCTTCGAGCTAATTAAGAAACAGCATTTGAAGGTTCACATTTTCAGAGTAGTGGATGAAATTACTTCCTTGATCCCTAATTCTAATGGGAAAAGTTAACACATTGTGCTTCTGTTTTTGTTTTCAAGAACTGTGTATCTTCCATCCTGGTGTTATTGTAGAAGGATCGATAACAATTACTGATTTTAGTATCTATTGCCAAAATGTAGTCGCTTAATATAGTAATAGCTGAAGCATGTTGATTGCCATCGTCAAGGGTTTCCTTTATATGGAAATCAAGAGAGAGCCCTTAGAAATCTTATCATTGGAGTATTAATCCATCTCTGCCTTCTATTCACGAGGTGTGATATGCTCAAGTACATACCAGCGAGTACCTCTATGAGGGCCTTGATCGCAATTGTGTTTATTGGAAAAAAAAATGATTAATTAGATTGAGTAACATCGAACTTGAGGCGATCAGTTCGGTCTTATAAAAATTTTTCATTGGTCATTAAAGTAAATTCGGAAGCGGTTATGTACATCTTACGATTGTGTGTTCCATTTGAACGAATTTTTTTTTTATAAAATTCACTGTAACTAGGGATTGAATCGTAGGTGTTTGGGAGATAATTAATCGTCTTTCCGTTACATCATAGCCTCGGGGGTGCAATTGTGTTTACTAGAGAAGTTTGCTAAAGAGGATTTGTAGCTCTGATTGGCAGATATACTTGCTAGGGAATGCATTTGAGGGCATTATGACAACTATTTTTATTTAAGAGGTTCCGGAGAGAATTCATAGTTGTAATAACCTCTTTCCTTCCGACTTCCGTTTGGTTTCTGGAGCTATCAATGTTCCGCGGGGCACGTGAGACCGACCTATTCACTTCCATCTTCATGGGAATTCTAAAGGATGTCAAAGAATTGCTTTAGGTTGTATTCTATGATAACCTTAAAATCTTCAAGAACTTAGTAAATGAATAACTATTTGGACTGAGTTGACATGGGAAAGCCAGGACAAAACTGCAGCATTGGAAGAGATTGGCATAAGAAAGAAGCAAAATGGGTTACACTACGCTTTGGGAATTAAGAAGCAGAAATGAACTTGATTACTAAGAACAACCAGTGAATTTACCGACACAGGACTCAGAGGGAGGAGTGTAAGTGAGTTGGAATTATATTTTTATTAAATTTTAGTCAAGATGGGGCTCTTGTTGTCTCTATAATTCAATTATTAAAATTATATTTCAAATTATAATATATATATATATATATATATAATTTATTATAAATTATTTGTATATTTGTTTACCATCAATGAACACAGTAATTTGAATCCCCTAGAGATGAATATTATATAAGTTAATTTTTGAATGAAAATAAGTTGTGTTTGCAATTTATCCGGATAGACAATCAGGAAAAAAGTTGGGTATCTAATAATTAAAAAAAAACTCTTAAAAGAAAATGAGGTGTGCAGGCAAATGTAGCTTATGGTGGCATAAGACGATTTGCCCGTCCTCATCGCCCTGTCAATCCGTCCTAGGATAAACACGAAAAACATAAATCACAGAAACTACTAACCCGGATATTATGGCTAGTGCGTGGAGAGGACGGACATATTGACTTTGTCAAATTTTAATCCCTAAACTTCATGATGACAATACTCACGTATTAACCATCAATCTATCCTGTGAGGACTCAGGCAAATGTAGCTTAGCATGGAGATAAAGTTGCAAACAACGGCCAACTTAAGTGAGCAGAGATCAAATAGCAGTATTAATGAGTGCCAGAGGCAACTGCAAAGCAATGAGATGCACACAAGAAAAGATCAAAAAGGGTTTCAAGTATTAATCACCAAACCCAATGGCGAACTAGAGGGTTCGTAGGTACCATATCAACATAATATCAATGTACCGTATAATTAAGAAGATACATTGGTGAATACATCATGACGTGAAGAGTTATCATATGCATATGCTTCATTCAGCTCCATCTATTTCATTCACTATCCTCAAATTGGCATCATACAGACAGCCCTATTGAATATCTACATCCACATACAGAAGGAAACTCGATCACGTCGAAACATTACTTGTGGTTGTCACTTGTCATGCTATAGAAAGAGTTCAGCAGCCACCACTAGCTGGCTCAATTGAGCTATGGAGACCATTACCCCTGAGCTTCATGCAGTGCTCCTCAGCATCTGCTTGAGAGCAAATAATTACAACTGCTAGGCCATTGTGGTGGGCCTCTTGCATGATGTTTACAGCGTTATCGAGCGTCATTCCTGGGATCACCTTCATTAGCACTTGGACTACGTACTCACGCTTGTTGTAATTGTCGTTGTGCAATATCACACGATAAGGAGGAGCTGTTTTCCTAGATTTCCTGAAAAACAATGAAGACAATTGTTGTTGGACATACTGTAAGTTGGCCAAAAAAACATTAATGTTTTTTTTTCCTCCAAGAAAAAGCTGTTTGGGAAGAAAAGAAAAGACCTTTGACATAATATACAAGTCGTATACAGTTACCTGGCAACATCTAAAATGCGACAGTGGGAAGGTGTTGATATTCAACATGAATTCAGATCGGATGACCAAATTGCAAATTTAGGCAGATTCTTAAGTAAAATACGATCATAGTAATCATGAGAATGAATATTATGCCAAAAAAAAATTCAAGTCACAAAAAAGTGGAGTGACTGAATTACTTTCTAGAACTGACAATGCCGTATTGAACATATGCAGCAAGAAAGCAAGTTTATGCAAATAACTGGCCAACAAGAACATTTCCAAAACCAATTTGTCATGACCATAGAAAATGATCTTTGACGGCCACAAGTCACCCCCTTAGCCCTTCAAAACCCATGACATTATTAATATCTGAAGAGGGAACACGTTTTGATCCTACAATGGATAACCAATGGTGGTACAAGGGATCTACAGGGGCTTGAGCACAAAGGAAATTTGTAACATTAAAGATCACTAAGCCTTTCATTATGATAGAAAGCAAACTTTTTGAAAAATTCAACATCAGGCTAATAGGGATGAATTAGATAGAAAATTGTCAAATTTTCTGAAGAAATAGACCATGCGCCTACTGATAATCAAACTGTAGAAGAGAAATGTCATAAGATGCACTGTATCAAGCTAGAAAGTGTTCAAACCAAATGGCACATGATTATTATACAGATTTTCGAGTTATATCTTCCTATGCATAAAGATTTAATCTAAAGGAATGTAGCACCAAAATGAAGCTTCAACAAATATTGTCTCGTGGAGTACTAAGATCGGTATCACTTATAGGGCACCCTTCTAGGGTTTGCACAAGTAGATTCAAAATTTGTCGTGTTATTTGTGCTTGTAAAGTTTAATGGTTCTCTCATCATTGGCAGAATCAAACACAAGCATGGTAGGGCACATGCCATGGTAGGGCACATGCCTACCAATTTTTTTGAGAAATAACATCGGAAGAATTGTGTGTTGTGATTTGTGATTTCATAAATGCATCAAGTGTGCAGCTATTTAGATAATGCATATGACATATGACAATCATGAAGATTGAGGGGCTCGAGGGCTAAAGGCAGATCAAATGCAACTCATGGAGCATGAGAACATGATGACCAAGGAGATTGTGTTCAGGAACTTGGCTTGAATCAAGTTTCTGCATTGAAGCTCAGGGAGGAACTCAGTGGGCTCAAGAGCTAAGGCTCAGATGGGTGTTTCTTGGATCAGGTAGATTCACTCAAGCTCGGGAAGTAACTTGATGGACTCGAGGAGCTAAAGACATGAAAGCATGAGAATCATAAGAGATTACATTGAGTGATTATAATCATTATTTTTTTTCTTTAGGCATGTAACATCTTGTAATGTGTGATTGACTAGGTAGCGGGTAAAGTACTTAAGGTTTATGGTTGTGAAGCCTTTGACTGTAGGACAGTCTCCCAAGTCATATTTTGTAAAATGGCTCACTTTTGTGTAGGCTCACGATGATGTGGAGGGCCAAATTTGAAGGGGCATGATTAGGACCTCCAAAGATTAGAAAAGACTAAAGAAAGAAAAAGGGTGAAGAGTTATGTTTTGTGATCAACTAAGAAATGAGAACCAATAGTGTTGCTGGGTTAAGAGATCTGCACTCTTTGAAAACTAGATAAGCTAGGAACATCTTCTAAAGGTTGTATAGGATAAGATGCTCTAGAATATATTATATCCAAAGAGGAGATAAGTCAGCCATTATAGTAGATGAAAAGGTAATGACTATCAACTAATACCATCCTTGAGACTCATGTTTTGTGTTAAGTTCTCTGATAACTTGTGAACTTAATTAAAGGTTGCTTAACAATTTAGCAACTTAATTAGTTTGCTCATGGATAGTATAAACAGAGAAAACTATAAATATAAAAAAATAAATAAAGAGAAAAAGATAATATTGGAGTGACATGGCCAACGTCTTCACAGAGAAGAGTGAACCATCTACAAAGGAGCATAGCTACGATGGGATTGTGTTAAGGCCAGAGAAAAGGAAATGTTACCAAATATATGATCAAAGGCTCCTAAACCTAGGAGCATCTTCTAAAGGTCGTATAGGACAAGATGCTCTACAATATATTATATCCAAAGAGGAGATAAGTCAGCCACTATAGTAGATGAAAAGGTAATGACTATCAACTAATACCATCCTTGAGACTCATGTTGTGTTAAGTTCTCTGATAACTTGTGAACTTAATTAAAGGTCACTTAACAATTTAGCAACTTAATTAGTTTGCTCATGGATAGAATAAACAGAGCAAACTATAAATATAGAAAAATAAATAAAGAGGTAAAGACAATATAGGAGTGACATGGCCAACGTCTTCACAGAGAAGAGTGAACCATCTACAAAGTAGCTAGCTATGACGGGATTGTGTAAGGCCAGAGAAAAGGAAAATGTTACCAAATATATGATCAAAGGCTCCTAAACCTATAATCTAGATGTTTGGTTTAGTGATATGATGCACAAAATAGGATTAACTACCATAATAAAGGATGATATAGTGTCCGCTCAATCAATTTCCCATCTTGTTTCGGTGTTCTTTGCGAACCACATAACCCTGAAGATGGGTTCTTTTTGGCACATCTACGCTATTGGCTCCAAATAGTTTGGCTTCTCTTCTAGAATCCCAAACTAAAGACATGATCTAGCCACTAGACACCATCATCCAACACTTCCTCGTCTTGGCCATTGTAGTGCAACAAGAGAGCTCCACAAGACCACCTCCATGGGCACCAATGCTAAGGAGTGTCGAGGCTGCACGCAGGAGCAAGGGAGTCAATTGCACATAACTCCATTTAACTCCTCTGATCCTCCATACACTTCTTGCATTCACATAGAACCACCGAAAGCAATCAAGAAAGTATGTGTAGGAACCCATGCTTTCAGCTATTTAGTTGTGTCAAGCACCTCATATCTCACAACTTCTTTGTGCAGGTATTTCATACTGACATCTTTGAGATCTTGTATCACACGATCCATGGTGTCTTCACCTAGGTGTCCTTGTCCCTTGTCCATGGTCCAGAGCAGCACCTACATGATTCTTCTGCTTCCCAGCTTCTTAACTCGAACTCTTCCTTGAGTACTACTGGAAGCATGCTTATATCACCATTGCTTCCTTCTTTACTGCCGCCATCCCCACCATTGCTGGATCCATGAACTCATTACCATCTACCTCCATTAAGTTCACACCCCGCTTCATCTGCTTATCAAATGGCATCCCACCTTCCTTTTGATGAGCCTAAGAGTCTTTTCCTCAGCCTCCTCAGGTTACATAGCATTTCCAGAATTATTTTTCCTCCCTTTGTTCCTTCTTCAGTATGTTGTCATTAGAGAGAAGTTCACTTGAGAAATTGATTCCTGTGATTTCTCTTCATTCTCGTTTCATTTCAATCCTCCTCTCTTTTTTCTTCTCTCTTCATCAGTGTGGTTACTTGAGACAAGACCTTGATGGTTGTGTGTTGATGTGAGTTTGAAGGGAGCATTGGTTGTGTTACAAAACTTCTTAAGCGTTATTTCACTTGTGTATGCATCAAGTTTTACAATTTTAAAGTGGCAAAATTAACCCGAACAATAACATTGTAGTACTATATAGTGTCACGCAGATACATTTTAATATTTAATTAAATTATTAATAATATTAACTTTTTATTATAATTAATTATTTTACTTAATAATTAATTAGATTGCTAATATATGTTTGTTCTTCTATTTATATTTGTTAATTAATTTAATCACCTTAGTCTTAGTTAAATATGCTTGCAACAATTAAGATTTAATTTTTAGATTATCATTTATTAATTATATATTTCTTTCTTTTCAAAGTGATTTACACTTATAGTTTATTTAATTTTTGTAGTTAGAATATTATAATGACCAATGAGAAAATGAGTCTTTCCCTAGTCTTTTATAAACCAATAGACATTTTCTGCTTTTATTTTTGTTTCATTATAATCATATCTTAGTTTAAATTATAAAGTTCATGTATTACAAGGTTCATGTAACAAGGTTAAGTTTGAAGGGATCATTAAGCATGCACTACATTAACTTCTTAAGTTTTGTTTTGCCTATGTGTATCATTTTTTTGTTTCAATTATAATCATATCTTAGTCTAAATTTTAAGGTTCATATACAATGTCTAAATTTTAAGGTTCATGTAACAAGGTTGATGTGAGTTTGAAGGAATCGTTGGCTATACACTACATTAACTTCTGAGGTTTTATTTTGCTTGTACATGAGTATCATATCTTTATTTCATTATAATCATATCATAGTCTAAATTTTAAGGTTCATGTAACAAGCCAAATATAGAAAGTATCTGCTTCAGCTTGAAGGAAAGTGTTAGAAGAGTTAATTTGGGCTTAGCCACACATAAATACCTTAGGTTAGTCTTATGTCTAGAATCTTGTGTATATGTTATGGTCGCTGATGAGTACAAGTAATACACATTTATTTCCTCAAATTTAACATAAATTACTAATTGGATCCATCAACACCTCTTCCCTGTCTATATTAGCGAGCACAAGCTGAGACTGAAATTGGCAGAAGAATTTCAAACCCATCAAGGAGAACTTAGTGCAACTAGATAAAACATGAAAGAATACGAGTGGAACTGTTAAGGAGCATCTCATCTATTGCTTATTAGGCTGAACAATGACCCAATTCCTTAGTTCAATTAGTTTCCGTGCATGTTTAGTATCCAAATAAAAGAATTACAAGGAAGAAATTGAGTGGGATAAATCCTCCCTCCATCAAGAATCACCAACAATGATTTGCTAAGTGAGGGATCTGGTTGCGGTATGCATAGTGGAATCAGAAGTCACAAGGGCTATTGTATGAGGGTCTCAACTTTCAATAACATAAATCGATCAAGTTCTATGCGACTGTTAACTAATATCCTGAACTAAATATTGCAGAAGAGATCAATTATTGACTTCATCCACCTCGAATGCTTTAAACCTCCCAAACCATTGTGATTTTAATAAGCTAGTTTTCAAACAATATTTCCTATAAAAAATGGTGCATACAATCTGTCTAGTGGCACAAACAATACTTTGGTTAATATTTATTTGACAAATTAGAAGTAGAAAGGTAAATTTGTAAATGTTAATTTGCCAACAGTTATGATTGACAAGATGATTAGGAGAGAAAAAAAATACATTTTTCAAAGATGCACACACATTACAAGGAAAAAATGCAAAGAACAACAGACAAGTATGCTACATACAACCATAAATTTTTCAGAAAAAATGAACGTATATGAACTTCCACAATAAAGAACCAGGAAGTGTTAAATAGAAGTGTTTAAAGAGAAAAATAATTATGTATAAATTGTAGGATTGTTAATAGTAACATGTATTATAATTTTGATCAGTTGGCATTAAAATAGCAGTGATCCATTGCACATTGAAAAAAAGTCATGGTTTGAAATGACAAAGTGAGGAAAATCTCAAACATAGTTAAACCTTGGTGTCTTTATGTTCTTAATGAATGCACAATTAACAAATGATCAAGCTAGAGGAGATAGTTGAGTGTATGATGTTGAATGTGAGAAGAGTGTGCACACAATAGAACGAACCTACATAAATAAGACATTGTAAATCAAAGGTAAATCTTCAAAGTGAATACTTTATATCAAATTCAGATTCGCGACTAGGTGTAGTCTTCTCTATGGTTGGCTTATCCAACAAGCCACCTCCTCTTCCAGGTCCACTCATTGATATTGCCATAAGAATACCATGGTTTGCACAAGGGCCTCTATGTTGAGACAGCTTATCTCCTGCATATAAACACATCATTAGTGCACATGCAATGTAACATAGTAAAATATACAAGGCAAGTATATGCTAATTAGAATTTCTTTAGTTCAATGACTCCAACCATGTAGTAATATAATTTGTAACCTTCTTTCAATCAAAGTACCTCAATTTCAATATAGTTGGAGGCAATGAAAGGTAGCAAGAAACAAAAAAAAAAAAACTTTTTGATATAATTAATGTGAATATTAGTAGATGTATTGTACTACATTGAGTTCACTAATGAGATCATATCTAAGATTAAAAAGGGTAGCTCGGGCCCTCGGGGCTACGGTGCAGCAGTTAGGCCCTCCAAGTGGTTAGCCAAACATCTAAGGTTTGAACCCTAAATTCAGCTGCGGCACATTGCAAGGATTTTCTTCTAGTGGGACGACAAACCTAAGAACCTTGACCGCTTGGATGGGTCTCCGTGAGCGCATCAAAGTTGTTGATTGAGGAAAAGTCCAATAATTATTGTCCAGAAGAAAAACCCAACACGTGTTAGCTGAAGAAAAGTCTATCTAGTGTTGGCAAGTGGAAATTCGGACAAGTTAAAGTTGACCGAATGTTTAGTAGTGAAATCTTAACATGTCAAAGTTAACTGGACGCTTGACAAGTGGAGTCCACCAGATGTTGATAAGTGGAAGTTCTAATAAGTCAAGGTTGGTTGATACTAAGAAGATGATGAAGTCTCGTGTCTCTTAGTAGGGGAAGTCACAGAGGTAAATCCTCTTAGCAAGACGAGGAGGTTCTAGAGGTGTGGTTTCTTGGCAAGAAAATCTATGTGAGACTAGAGTTTACTAAGGACCTATACTTTGGATTTAGGTAGGCTTCACTTTGAGAACTTAGCTAAAGGTCGGATTCAATCAACTGATGCTTGAGTCATCTAGACAGTCAGTTAACTAGGGCAAGATCAACAATGACAGTCAAACTGATGACACAAAAGAAAAGCAAGAAAAAGACTATTAATCAATTGGTAGGAGCCATTAGGAGCCATTAGAAGGTCTACAACCTACAACAATTTAGTCTGAATAGAAGATCAATCAACTCAAGAATTCGTTGAGAAGCTGGAGCCGAACAAATGTTGGTGTAGCTGACTCAGCTAGTTGTTGGTAAACAAAAGGTTGAAGCAATCGCAAGATTAATTGATTGGAGAAAGCTGACACTCAACTGATTGGGTGGAAGACAACAATTAGTTGTTCATAACAAGAAGGAAGAAGGCTATAAGAAAGGAAACAATAGAAGTTTTTTGCAGCCAATATACACGAACATCAGGAAGCAAAATCAATTGAAAAGCAAGCCAAAAGAAGAGCTCTAATCTTATAGTATTTCCTTATTGCATTGTTAATGGATTACTCATTGTATTGCCTAGTTCTTCATTATAAAGAATGGTTTAATGAGGTTTCTCCACCTCCAGAAGGCATCTGAATGGAGAAAAGATAAAGAGATTCCTAGAGTGACTCACCAACGAATCATAGGTCGTGGAGTATGAATTGGGAGTTTCGAACCACGTAAATGATAACGGTTAGCATTGCTTATCTTGTATTTATGTTTTGATATATTGCATTGCCTGATAACTAAATTGTAGACCATCCTCCAACAAGTGGCATTAGAGCAGAGATTACTCTGGAAGGACTCATCGCCAAAAAAGCACAGGGCTAGAGAAGTCAAGGATTAACCAAGATTGAAGATTTCTCACGGAGATGGAATGTGGGAATGGCTTAGATGGTCTGGTATGACATGGTTTGATGTTGGGCAAGGGTTAAGTTGGTTACCTGTGGATGTGTGTGAGTGGGGACTGTAGGTACAATGGACTGACTGGACGGTGAAGGAGCATGGAAGCAGCTGGAGGGCTGGACTGAGGAATGGAGTGCAACGATGATGATAGGACCGACTACGAATGATGGATGAAGCTGATTGCGTCCATCAGGACGAGCGAAGATGAAGAGGGCGCGAAGGCAATAGTCGATGGAGGCTTGTGGGTGAAGAGCAGTCGACTGCCAGGATGGGCAGTCGACTGCTGACCAAACAGAGAATCGGGTCGACCCAGGGAGGGTCGACCAGTCGACTGCCAGTCGATTGGAGGTGGTTCCAGTCGACTGGAAGTCGACCGTTGCGAACGCGGCTGAGGCTATTTTGTAGCCGTTGGAGCCTACCAGTCGACTGGTAAGTGAGCAGTCGACTGGAGCGCGGGTTTCAGCCCCGAGTCCTATTTAAAGGAGCTTGCTTTGGGGCTAGGGTTCTTGACGAAACTTGCTTGGATAGGGCAAGTTAGTAGTCTTGTGTGCTCAGGTTGTGTCCAGAGATTGTGGAGAGGTTTCTCCACCCACAAGGAGCGACACGTGATAGCCGGAGGGAATCCGGGGAGCGATCCGCCGAAGGATCAAGGGATCGTCCACCTCACGGACTGTCGTGGAGTAGGAGCTTCATCTCCGAACCACGTAAATTGGTTGTTAGTATTGTTAGTTGTATTTAGTTTTATTTGTATTCCGCTGTGCAACTAACAACGTAGGTGAAAAAACGCCAAATGCATTCACCCCTAGTAGGGCAAAGATCCCAACAGGAAATTGCACTTAGCCATGAAATCAACCAACCGAGCTCGAAGCTTTTGGCAATAATTCTCAAAAGGGAGAAGTGTGTTGAGAAGCAAGTTCGGAAATTCAAGGCAAACAACAAGGTAATCAATATTTTGGTTGATATTCTGCATAGCAATATCTTGTATAGAATTGTTGAATACAAAAATGCTTGTGAATTATGTTGTAATTTGATTTTTATAAACAACCTTCCTTAGCACAAAAAGTGGAAGAATCTAAGGATAGAAGCTTGTTAGCTCATGATAGGATGAAGCATGATTTGATTTTAGTATGTTAATTTAGTTAAATTCATATCTTATCAAATGACAAATTATTTAAGTTTCATATTCATGACTTGTATGCTTTTGATTATGGCATGATAATTTGCAATTGATATGCATCTTAGTGTATCATGCATTTAGAATTAATGATGATGCCAACAATTGATGTCCTAACAAGTGGAATCAATTGGCTATGTCTTGGTCTAGACTTGCAAGATCACTTTAGTTAAAAGAAAACCAGCAACCTTATCTCTAGAATTAGATTAATTTGTTTTGTGCTTTAGGATACAGATACAAGTGAGATAATCGGATGATGATTTTATTAAAATGTTTTATGTTATGCATCTAGATTGGACTAAATATCATCAAGACATAAAATTAATGAAATGACCAATCATCGAAAAAACTTATGTATAAATCATGTACATATAGTTCATCGATCATTTTTGGAGATTGTTTTTAAAATGCCTATTTAAAAATGGTTTTGAAAACTTATAGCGGAATGTATCTAAAAATAGTTTTCAAACATTATAGTGGAATCTATTTGATGATAAAAAAATTTCTAAAAATCAAATTGATACAAAGTTTGGATCGAAACATTAGGGGTTTCAAAGGGTTTTAAGGCTTTTCAACTTCTTGTCACTCTTTAAAAATAAAAATTACTTTCCTATAAATCTATTTTTCCTTGACAAATATTGACATGATTAATGTCTATACAAAGGGAGAGATATTTCCTTTATGGGAGAAACTTCCTTTGAGAAGGGGAAAATGTTCTTAAGGGGTAAGAAATCTCTTAGGTAGAAGCATGGAACAAGGGAGATAGGTAATCCACCTTAATGGGATCAATTGTATCTGGTATCAAAATTCAAAGGTTCAATTTGACACCATTTATAATTGGTTTTTATCATTTGTTATCAAGTTTGATGAAAATATTAAGTAGAATAATTCCAACTTGAGTCTTTTGATTCTTATCAAATAGTTGGTATCAAGCAAATTCGATTTTGAATTTGGCCTTTGTTTTGTCATTTGTTATCTTGGCAACCATTTCTCATAAATTTTTGGCACTTACATTTGGAAGGAAGTAAACGTAGGTTTAGGGTGAACTCTCATAAGGAGGAGAGTTCGAGAAGGGAGAGGAAATGGAAAGTTAGGATCTTTTATGATCTGGAGAGGGAGAGGGAGAGGGAGAGACAAAATCAAGGTTGAATTGTATTATGTTTCATTATTGAGTACCAAGGAAATTCAAGGGTAAATGTTGATATCTAGATATGGGCGCCAAAATCATTGATTTAGGCTATATGATTGAATCGGTACAGAAATTCCTTGACAGAGCAAGAATTATACATAAATGGCAGAAATGTTTTCTTAAAGGGGAGGGGTACTTCTTTAAGAAAATGAAATATTTCGGTAAGGAGGAGATAGGAATAAGGAGAGGTACCCCACCTTCAGAAATACATTATATCTTGTATCAAGTATTTCGAACAGTATAGTTATATTGGTATCCTATGTTGTTAAAATACACTTAGTATCATAAGAAATCAAGGTTGAATTTTAATACTTAGATGTAATTTTGTAAGTATTCTTTCTATTTGATCATTCTTTGGTGGTAATTTGGTCAAAGGTATGTTTGACTCAAGTGTTTAAGTTAGGAATATGAATTAATTAGTGTTGTTAATTTATTGGTTTTTGATTTTTTTTTTATTTTTTTGATCATATCATTTATTTTGATTGTTTGTATAAATCATCAATGGAATAATAGATTCATTCCATCCACCTTCCCCTACCAGCCCCCTTAGTGTGTCAAGTAGGTCAACATCGATCGAATATGAATTCCAAGTGGGTTAAGATTGACTTGACACTAAGCAATGGAGAAAATCTAACAAGTGTCAGCAATAAAGAAAATTTAATTGGTGTTGACAATAGCAAGTCTAGCAAGTATTGGCATCAACGATACAAACAAATGTTTGCAAGGAAAAGTCTAACATGTTCTACCAAAGGAAAATCTCAACAAATGTTAGCAAAAAAAATGCAGCAAGCAAGGTTGGCTAATATGTCAAGGAAGGTTGGTAAGTCAAGGTTGGCTAATATCAAGGAGATGATGAAGTCCCAGAGGCTAGGCCTCTTAGTAGAAGCAATATCAAAGGCAAGGCCTCTTGGTAAGACGAGAAAGTCTTGGGTGGCGTGACCTCTTAGTAGAAAAATCTAAGTGAGATGAGCGTGTATGAGTGATTTGAACTTTAAATTTTGGATAGCGACTTAGGTAAGAACTCATCCTTAGAGTTGGTTGGAATTCATAATTCAGTCGACTGAAAGTTGGATTTAGTTGATTTATAATTGAGTCGACTAAGTAGTTGACTGGGGCAAGATCAGTCTACTAATGAATAGTGGTTGTCGACCACAACAGAAAAACTAAAAGAAGATTGTTGATTTGACAGAAATTAGCAGAAGTCATCAGATTGTCTACAAGTTATAGCAAGTGCAATCAACTTAGCTATCTATTAGCAAACAAAAGCCTAGAGCAATTGCAAGATCAAGCAAAAAATATCATGTAGTTGTTCTGAACAAAAAAGCTAAAGAAGGGAAACAAGTCAACAACATGAGTTTTTTTGTAGCTAATATAAACAAACATCAAAAAGCAAAATCAAGTAAAAGGAAGACAAAAAAAAAGAGCTCCAATCTTCTAACATTTCCTTATTGCATTGTTATTATATTACTCATTGTATCTTCTTGTTCTTCATTGAAAGTAAGGTTGGAAGTGGTTTCTCCACTTCTGGAAGACATTTGAGAAGGAGAAAGGATGGTGGGATTCTAGGAGTGACTCACCAACGAGTGATAGGCTGAGTGGGAACCATGGATTTTGAATCACATAAAAACTAAGTGTTAACATTGCTTGTGTCTTGTATTTATGTTTGGATATATTCTACTGCGTACTATCTAAATTGTAATCATGAGCAGGGGATTCAAGCAATCAACTATTTACTCCCCCCTCGAGCCTCATCATCATTGATCCAACACTTGTAAAATTAAATTAGTTGATTGTCTTAACCTATAATCTCATGACACGAAAATGCTATAAAGGGGAGTTGTCCACAAAAGCCTATACATTGGGGAGAAAAGGGCTTTTTATTTGACCTCATGATCACCATACAGCAAATGAACAACTTGCTATGTAAAATCTTCAGCTCTTGGTATGGCAAAAGTTTGTCTGGGTAATTAGCTCAAAGGGCACGTAATGAATCAAGCCCAATTTAATGGCTAACGCCTTAGGTACTTAGTAGACCTTTCTATGGGAATAAATTGAAAGATTCATGTTTCCTATTGACAATGAAAATATAATATGATCACAGAATGCATGACAGTTCCATAAAAATAATGTTAATGTAAAAGAGAATCATTTAAGAGATAAATGTAATCTGGACAAAACTGCACTTCGAAATATAAAATAATGACTATTTTTCCATGATGACAGAAATAAAGAAACAAACAAAACAGTAAAGAATAATGATAGCTAAATGGAAATGAAAGTGTGTCATAGATAGTCACATGAATTTGGATTTCTATTGTGTATATATAAGCTTACTTAAGTAAATGCTTTAGTGCGCCTTTCAGTCTGATATCAGAACATTTAAGGATAAAGAAAAGGACTTAATATCACCTCCGTCTCGAACCTTCCCAAGCTAAAGTCTAAAATAGCCCCAATTTTAAAACAAGGTTCACATTAAATGACTATGATGAAGAAAAGAAAAAGCGATATACTTTGAAGGATCAACCAATATTTGACTCAAATAACTTTTGCACCACGTACGCCCATCACAGGCACATTAAATTATCGCAAATACTGATATATAAACACATTAAGATTCATTCGAGCAGTTCACGAGCCTATCTCAACGAATTGTTCCTATAAATACTCGCAAAATTGCGCATTAAAACACATAAGAGAAACTAACGAGAAAATACGAAAGCGATTACAGTTTAACAACCTCGAGACAAGGCCCTAGAAAAAGAAGGGAGAAAGGGAATGAAAGACCTGGTTTGGGATTGACGACATGGTTGGGCGAGAGAGCAATTCTGCTGCATATCGCCGTCTCCATGGCCGATCTCAACCTCACGCTCTCTCTCAGGCTCGCTCACTCTCTCTCAGCTTCAAATCTTAGGAAATTTCCCTTCCATGAAAAAAAAAATCCGCAGATGCGGACGCGGACGGAATTGCCCGAGCTCGCCCGGGCTTTCCTGCGCCACACGTGTGGCCGCCGTCCAATGGTTGGGCCAGATCGGCCCATTGCTGTAAGTGACGCCAAATCTTCCTTGTGACTGAATTGCTAAATACCACGAGTTTTACTTATTTTAATAAGTTTTCAATAAATTTTTAAAATTAACAAATTGCCGATAAAAGTCATAATAAATCTGGCATTATTGTTTTTAACTAAGTTATAATGAAATAATGACAATGTAATATGGTTCGACTAATTATTAGATATGGGAGACGATTCGTACAGTTAAAATGAATGTTAAGTGAAAAATTTGACCATTAATAAACGATACATCCGACGTTCGATCGCCGGACGACATTCGATCATCATCCCGAATTAAACTATACCTTGAGAGACGGTGAATCTATCGGGATCATCGACAACGGATAACCTGTCGAGACTATGAATAATACGAGATCACAATTGCAGTGATCCCCGATGGATTCACCGTACCCCCCAGGGTATAGTTTGGTTTGGGGCGGCGGTCGGAGGCTGCCGATGGTGTTCGATCGACGATTGAAGGTCGGACGTGCCACTGATTGACGGTTAAATTTTTCACTGAGACATTCATTTTTACTGTGTGTATCATAACCTATTAGATATAATACATCCGAGTAAAATTAAATAAGAGGAGATTAAAAGCAATGAAATAGGTGATCTTGATGCACGTACTTTCGGATTTATTGACCAATGAAAATTTTTCATTTCATCATATAATCTCATTAGGCTACTCGAATGTGGAATGGGCGCCGATGGCAAATTTTTATGGGACTGAATTGAAGGTCTTAGATTGATTAATCATAAAAATGAATAGATGAATAAAGAATGTCGTTTACCTAATATAAAAGATCCCACCTTTTCATTTAGGATGGATGAGCCTTCCCAATTTTTGGACAATTGTAGTGTGTATAGAAGCCCTTCCATCGAAAATGTAATTTTCTTGTGCTCATCTAACCCATTTTCATCTACCATCACCAAATCGTTGCTCAAATCTAATCATCGTCTCAAGATCATATTGGAAGAATGTGAATATTTTCGAATTTGAAGTTTTATCACTTTTATGACGTCGTTGTAATACCAAATGTTATATCATGAACGTTCGACTAAAGGGGTGAATATATGACCCTAAATTCTCGCATAACACAACTAAAAAAATTGCTAAAATAATGTGTCTATGATAAAAGAATTATGACAGATGAATCAATATAAAAAGTATAAAAATAAAAGAAAATTATATATATATATATATATATATATATATATATATATATATATATAATAGTGATATCTTGCACACCATTACATGGGCGATAGTGGACGATGGCAGGCGTGATATGCTGACTAAGCTTAAAAACTAGTTAAAAATATTTTTTTTCCTCTTTCTTTTCCTCCCCACGGCATGCAAATTGACATTTCTCTCTTTGTATTTGGTCGCCCACCTCTCTTTCCAAGTTTAAAATCGTGCTCCTCTCTCTTCCACTCCTCTCTTCCTCGGTTCCAACTCTAGGATTTACGAGCGCCTCCTCCAACTTCTCAGAGCGTCGACAATGAGTTAAGGTTTTCAGTACCACTAAACTGATCCTCTCTGCCATTGGTGCTTGTGTTGAAGAATGATGCCAGAACGTGTTGCAAATGTATGTTTCATGCGTCCCAAATCACTCTCCCCTCTTAGAGCGTCGGTAGTGAGTTGGTGTTGTTTCCGCACTAGGGAACATATTAGGTTTTGCAAAATCCAATACTAACTTTGGGACTACTTCAAACAAAATTAGTTGTAACGTTTGCGTTGGTTTTTGCAAAAACATCATCAACCTTGTGGTTGGTTCAACCAAGACCAGCCCCAACGTTGCCGTTGAATTTTGCAAAAACAGCATCAACCTTGGGGTTGGTTCAACCAAAACCAACCCCAACATTGGAATCATCACGCCCAACTCAAGGCATCACCGATGGAATCAGAGGCGTCTTCCATTCAGACTCAAGGCGCCTCCAATTGCTCTGGGACGGGTTGACGAGAGCGCTGGGGGCAAGCAAATCACCTTTTGCCATCTCAAGGTGCATCCAATTGAATTAGAGGCGCCTTAGTCAAAGGTAGTGGTTTTTTTTAAAAGTTATTTTTGGGTATATTATATATGTTAGGATTTAAGATTTTAGGATTTAGGAGTTAGATTATAGTGGGTTTAAGCCAATAAAAATTTCCCTCTAGGATCTATGCTTATTTCTTGTGTTATAATGTTCCAGATAAAAATTTTAGATATTCATCGGGTATATTATATGTATATAAAATTAAGATTTTAGGATTTAGGGGTTGGATTATAGTGGATTTAAGCCAATAAAATTTTTTCTCTAGGATTCAATCTTTCTTCTTAGGTTATAGTCATAGGTTATAGTGTTCAAAATAAAAAATTTTAGATGTTTATAAGATATATTATATGTATTTAGGGTAGAAAATATTTATTTTTAAAAATTGTTATATATATATAATTCAAGGCACCTCCGATGCCACCGGAGGCGCCTTGAATCGGGGCGCGCATAGGCGCATAGTGGATGGTTGCACAAGGTGTGTGTGTGTGTGTATACGAATTTGATTCGCTGCGGACCGCGTACGTGGCACTTGCCTGATCAGTCAAGGGACCGATCAGACTTGCTTGACCGATCAGGCAAGTCCTGATCGGTCAGGCAAGTATCGGTCCCCTTGACCGATCAATCGCCGACGGGTTCATCGCTACCCTGGGGTTCACGGCGCCGACGGGTTCACCGCGTCGACGAGTTCACCGCTACCCCTAGGGTTCACCGCACCCTCTAGGGTTATAGTTTTGTTCGAGGGCGGCGGCCTTAGGCCGTCGATGGTGTCCAATCGACGATCGACCACCATCGGCATAGCACCCTGCATGGCCGATCAGGCAGTTACCTGATCGAACTGGTACTGTGGTCCGCACGCGGTCCACAAGAAGCGATCCGCAACGGATCAAAACTCTCTCTCTCTATATGCATATATAGAATGAACTCATTCAGACAATGTTCGGCGCACTTGGATTGCAATCTAGATGACTTGAATAATTTTTTTTTTTTCAAAAACCAAGTCGAGGCACCTGGAATCAATTCCACGCGCCTCGCTTGTTTTTTTCTTTTTTATTTTTTTAAATTAAAAATTCCTAATGTAAATGCTAAATACATTATTATACTCGTAAACATAAAAATTTAAAATCTTGAACACTATAAATCAAGACGGAAAACTAAACCATAGAAGAAAAATAAATAAATTTTCCCATCCTTATTATGAATAATAAATAAACAAATAAATAAATTTTCTTATTCATAACTTACAGTTGTGTAGAAAGGACAATATAGATTCTAACCAGTCTTACCATAAGAGCTAAATGAGTAATACAATTTCAAAAATTTTCAAAATACTTTTAGATTAGATTTGCTGATATTAACTTTTTCACTATATATATATATATATATATATATATAATATATATATATATATATATATATATACCCAGACAATCATGAGCATCTAAATTACTTTTTTTAAAATTTAAATTTTAAAATTAGACTAAAGGGTGTATTTTTAAAAAAATTGCTCACAAATTATTCATAAATAAGTGTAAAAGCAACAAAACTCATATAAAAATGTTAATTTTTTTAAACAAGTGTATCCGACATTGCTATTTATGAACAATCAGTGAATACCAAATATTATTTTTTTTATTTTCTTTTAGAATTTACGATTTAATATTTAGGTTAAAGAAAGAATTTTTTTTTAAAAAAATAACAATAAATATTCACGAATTATCCGTAGATGAATGTCCAAGGTAATATATATAATTTGGATTATTTTGTTTAAACCAATTTGTTATTGTAAACACATTATATCCAGGCGGACACACATGACAACGTTGAAACCTCCAATTGCTAGAGACATCTTGTGGTCGTAGGTTGCGATCATAAATTCCAACGAATATTGTTTGAGCATCAGCTATAGTTAGAAATGCAAGTGTCAAATCTCTGGTGAACCTAAAAGAATGATGCCGAAGGCCCATAACAGATAAGCCATCCTTCAAAGAAAACAAGCTCATCACTCAATCTCTGCAATTGGCTTTGAGCGTCTTACACTATAGTTTACCCTCCATGCAAACCTTCTTCGATCGATCATGTAGCATCCTTTGGTCTTCCGCTAATTCTACATAGTTAAGGTATTACACTCCGCTGCGGGGCTTGATATCTAGTTGTCAGTATTTCTGCTTTTGATCTTTATTCTGAGTTTAGTTGGGAAGGTTCCTTTAGTTGTCTCGCTTTTGTTATCTTTACTTGCTACCACATGAGTTTCTACTTTCTGCTCTGCCTTCTTGGCGTCAACCAGCGGGCCGCTTGATTCAGTATTTCTAGGAGATATCTTCAACTCAGAAACTTTATCTCCATCCTTATGCATTTTTGCCAATTCTTTCTCCATCCGCTTTCTCTCTTTCTTAAGGCGCTTTTTCTCAAGATATTCAGGATCATCCTTCTTGTCTTTGTCATCTCGTTTCCGCTTCTTTTCTCTGTCCTTATATTTCTTATTTTCTCTAGGTTGCTCACTATCAAGAGAGACGGTTGCTCCCACTCCAAGTCTATGCATTGGGTGCTCCTGAAGAGTAGCTATTTCGTCAACTGTCTCATCAACTTTAAAGTCGGTATGAGATAGTTGAACTTTCGAAAGTCCAGCCAGCCTCGAATCAGCAGTACATTGCAAATCTTTACCAAGCTCATCCATGCTTGCTATCTTTGCACTGCCAATGCTTGCAGTCATCCTAGACCCACGATCATGAGCAGAATCTGCCTCCAAATTATTCTGGTTGCTGACATTCAATGGATCAGTTGCTCTTGCAGGTGCATCAACAGAAACAGAACTGCAAGGTCCTAACTCAGCATCATTTGTACAAGCTCGAGAATAGTCCATATGATGATCAATTTCATCCACCTTACTCGATGATGAAAGTTGCCTAACCCTAATCTTGATAACATTTACCCTTTTCTCACTACAGTTAGAAATAGTATCACCCTCTTTATTAGTTTCTGCAGTAGGCAGAACTTCAGGAGCTTTACCATTGTCTGAAACAGGTTCCTGAGGCCTAGGTATCTTCAACTTTAGATGCACAGGTCTTGACACTTGCTGGCTACCAGTTTCAGCACTTATTGTAGCAGGTAGTTGAACTCTAGGTACACCGTGAATCGTTGGAGACCTGAATATGAAAATGATTATATAACCTAGCAACCAGCAAAACACTTTCAAAAAAGAGTGTGTTAACTACAGAGCTGTCAGCACAATACTGAAGTAAGAAAACAGCAACTTGGTAAATTGGCAGTCAGTTCAATCTTGAAAATATGTGCAAAAACGTCTTGTGCATTGATGCAATTCTTATTTGCCAAGAACAGAGCTGCTAATAATTTTAGTAAAATGACAACCAACGAAATTTCAAAGGCCAAAAAACGATATGCAGAGGTTGGAAAATTAAATTGATAAAATTTTGCATTATTATCCATCTGCAGCTAGTATTCCTACATGCAGTTGGTACCCAAAGATTTATTCGATTCTCCATATACTCCTATTCTTCTGAATTTCTCGATCCAACCCCTTTTTATTATGTTTCAGTTTCACTTTTTCTCCTAGTTCACAAATTATAAATTTGACACAAAAACACAGCAAACATCCATCTGCACTTAGTAGAGAATAGTTTATCCATACATATTTTTATCCAACTTACATTTTCAGTGACTGCTAGAGTACATACAATAACAATCAAGTCTTATCCCACTAGGTGGAGTCGGCTATATGAATCCTTCTACACTATTGGATTATATCTCCTACTATATCATCATCTATACTTAAATAATTTTATCTTGTTTTATTGTTGCTAACTAAGTCTATTTTTGGCCTCTCTTCCAGAGTACATGACCAATAAAAATCAGAAGAATAAATCAAAGAAAACTGAAGTTCCCTAACTGGAGTGCACGACAAAACATTAGTGAAAACTGAAGTTCCAAATAACTAGAGATAATAATAGTACCTTCCAGCAAGAATTTGCAAAATGCAGAATAAGTAGTGGCGAAGGAAAATGTTGTTGAATGCTTTTCTGCTTGTTAGCAGGCGAAGCAGAGCAATGCTGATCGACAACTGTACTTGTTTCTCTGTCTCAGATTCAAATTCAACCTGGCATATATGCATGACATGAACAGCCAACTTCACCTCGCCTGTAGTCTTTCAAAATGTCAGAAGCTACACCTCCAATAAATAGGAAAGCTTAAATACTAGTAAGGACCTCTTAATGAAGTTTCTCCCTCCAAAAAGTTCATGAACAACGTTAAAACTGCATCAATGCCATCACTGTGATACTTGAGATCTAGAAGTGCCCTGCTTGCTTCAATTCGAACCTTCCATGATGACTTTTCAACATTTCTATATGGCTGTATAAGTTCGTAAATGCGTCCCTGAGTCAACAAGAAAGTTATATGATGAATATTCCTTCAAGAATATGACATTGTTTGAGAAAATAACTTACAATAGTGGAAGAATTTGGCATCTTCAATGCAATCTGTACTAAGGTGCGAATGCAGCTTACAGTCAAAATCCCATTGTAACTAGGCATAAGCCTAGGTAAAACAGTAAAATTAGTCAACTCATACTTCACAGGATATGTTTTCCATTTCAATAAAAATTGTCATTTCTTATGCACTTAAACATAGCACTGGCATACCTGTCAAATTGCAACAGTTGATCAATACGTTTGAGAAGGGATGGCAAAAGAAGTATGCCCTGATACAAAAACAGTTGATCAATAGTATGTACTCGAAGTATAGGAGCAGTTCATCCCATAACCGGATTACATGGATAAAATATGAGTTTGCAGACTATAATCTTAAGACCTGAGAGAAATATGGCAATGTTCACAGAAGAAAAGACATAGCTAATAACATTTCATTTCATCTGGCAATACATGCCGTTTGAACTCCATACAAATGAACGATGTCTAATGCTGAAGTCTTCAATCACTATGGTCAAATCCCCATCGGCAATTTTTAGCTTCTTATGAACTCACAAGTCGAACACTCCTCCCTTCTCCTATGCTTGTCAAGCAGCAACCGCAGGCATCACGTCATGCTACCAAATCCAACAATCTGATTGCGCTGCCAACAGTTGCTGCCAATCACATCTCTGCATTGTTCCAGCCAAGCCATTCCTATTGCTCAATCACCCTTATTCTTGCATTAGTTGCTGAGCCTCCACCACCTGCCACACACATTGCCTACAATATCATAACAATCTCTTGTAAACACAGAATGACCTTTATGCAATTCCAATGCACTCGGCTCCCATTAACAAATGTCAGATTCTATTGCCCGTTGACATCCTCTATTGAACCTTCATCGTTCTCCTAGCACATATATATTCTCTTTTCCCCTTTACAGGAGAAGTCATTTCTAGAATTGGAAAATCCTCTTCCTTTCTTTTCTGTCTACATCATCAACCTATTCTCCTTCCTTAAAAGGTCCAGATCTAGCTCGCTGTCCGGCATCGTCTTCTCAATTACTTTATTCTTCAACATATCCGATTTTCCATGTTGCACATGCACCATCTAAAAGCCAGAAGATGCTTGAATAAAAGAAACATCTTCTCATTCTAATGGTGAAGTTGTGCTTTAACTCTCCAACAGACTTTAATAGAGAAAACATCTCATTCTCATTTTGCTACATCAATCAAATGGTTGATGGTTGTTTTCCATCTCCGGCGTTCTTGTTTTATAAGTCTAGCAAATGATCAAGTTGTGCTATCGATCTTTCCTCCAGGACCCTTGAGTACTTTCTTTTTCCCTTGTGTTATTGATATTTTGATTTCATTGCCACTTTAGGGATAAGCGAACTGTGAAGATTAGTTCTAAAAATATCTCTCCATTCTTGTTTCAATTCATCCTCTCATTTTGGTGACGTGTTGATTTGAGGACAAAGACATTATCAGCTATGTACTGATTTGAGATTCGCTCGCCTCCAGCGCCCCCGCCAACCCGTCCCAAGGCCAACACAGAAGAGGTGATCCGGTGACAAATTATGAGATGCGTGTTCTCCAAAACTTTACTCATGCGTGTGGATTGGTGGATCTTCGCTCCATTGGTTGCCGGCTCACATGGACCAACGGTACGGTTTCTTGTAAATTGGATAGAAATATGGTGAACTCCCACTAGTTGATGGCAGATTATGATGCGTATGGGAAATTTATGGCGCCCGGTTGTCTCTTGGATCATTCCTGCGCTATAGTACACACACTTGTGAAAGATAGAGCCAAGAACCGACCTTTCAAATTCCTCAACATATGGACACTACATGGGGATTTCAAGAAGGTGGTGGAGTCATGGGCAACCCCGGTCATTGGAAACACTCGATTTATACTCAAGGCGTAGTTAACCAGGTTGAAGAGCTGGTTAAGGGATCTAAACAAAAATCATTTTGGGCACATCTCGGAAAAGGCAACAAAGGCAAATTTCGAGTTGGAGGAATTGCAAAAGGGTATTCTTGATGGTGGACCGATCCCTACTGATTATGGGCAAGTAAGGAGGCAAACAACTCTTCTTGCGGAGGCTGAGAAACAATTCTACCAGCAAAGGGCGAAGAATGTTTATCTAAGAAGCTTAGACAAATGCAACAAATTTTTCCATGATGTGGTGAAGCGCAACAACAAGAGAAATGTTATCATCACACTCACAAAAAGGAATGGGTCAAACATCGAGTCTGAGAGAGGTAGCAGATGAATTTGTGGAGTTCTTTCATTCGTTGCTTGGCCAGTCAGCGGAATGTGGTATGCTTGGTGACTTGGTTCTCACTGGATGAAAGCTAACAAGTGGAACAAACTTTAAATGACAAAATAAAAGGTAAATGAAAGAAGTATTTTAATTAACTTTTTAGTGAAGGTTTAGGAGACCAACTTAACTTAGGTAGTTTAAGTATGTAGGTGAAGTATAGCAATTTAAATTTTTATCCAATACAACAATTTCAAAAGTAGAACAAACTTTAAATGACATGCAAAATAACAAAGTGGTTGGGCAAATGATATTCTGATAGAGTTATGGATGTACTTAAGGAAGCAGAGTATTGAATGACTTATGAAATTATTATATTGAAAACGAAAAAATATATATAATCAGTGGAGAGTAAGTACTCTAATCCCCTTATAAAAACAAAAGAAACGTACAAAATTATGCGAATTATAAGGGCATTAAACCAATTAGTCATATCATGAAACTTTGAAAAAGAGAAAAAAAGACCACAGAAGAAGATTATGATAACGAAAATTAACGGTTCTTTAAACCCTAATGTAATACCATTTGAACCAATTACCTATATTCATTTACATTAAAGGTTCATTAAACTCATTCAACTTTATTACAAATACATCGACGATCCCAAATTAAGTTAATTATAAATCACCAAAATTAGATTTGCACTAAAGTGCTCATCAAATTATTTGCAAAAATACACCTGATATTCTACTATTTGACCCCAAACTGAACTTCAAGGGGACACGGATGTTTTCATCCTTGTCATCTTTTGATTTTCATCCTTTGTGTCTATTACTTACAAAAACTCCTTTCCCTAACTTCAAAGTATCTTTCTACCATCCTGGATTCTGGGAAATTACATAGAATTTATTATATGTAATAAACATCACTAGGTTCGTAATTATAACCTTAATTTTAGCTACCTTATACAAGTTATCATACCTATAATCCTCACACTATAGTCAACTCCCTTAATATATATGGTACTTTTAACATTAGACTCTCTAAGAAAATAAGAAAAAGGAAGCAATGACATTCTTCATGCGCTTGTATGATAAGAAATATAAAGAAGTCATAGACAAACCTGTTGACCAAATTCAACCTCGCCAATTGATTTGACAAGGGCAGAAAGCCAATACACGTCCGAATAGGGGTTTCCACTGTTATCATTATACTGAAAAAAGAAAAATCTTCAACAATCAACAACAAAGAAGCAACAACAAGATCAATTAAATAAAGTCAATCAGGATGACAAACTCAAAACACGCCCATCTTCAATTCCCATAAAACTAATATAAACACAAGTAGTAGAGGCATTTATGTAAGCCTCATAGAGGGAGGCTTAAGGTCATCATTCTAGTGCACAGAGAAATGTCAAATGAAGTTCAATACAAAAACCTCTTTGTTATAGGAGTCTAGGCTGTAGTTCCCTCCAGATAGGCTTAAAGTCTAATAAAATAAATCCAAGTTAAGTGGTTTGCCAAATAACTAAACTGAAAGAAGGTTCAACTATAAACTAGGAAACACAGGCGGAACTCTATTGACTATT
Organism: Boesenbergia rotunda; assembly: GCA_024364735.1. NCBI lineage: Eukaryota > Viridiplantae > Streptophyta > Magnoliopsida > Zingiberales > Zingiberaceae > Boesenbergia > Boesenbergia rotunda. The sequence continues at coordinate 84,886 of JAGFNQ010010189.1, forward strand.
CATGAAAAAAGGTTGAGGGAGTCAGAATTTACCATCAGAAATCTCAAAGCTTTCCAAGTAAAACTTCTAGAATAAAACCTATATAGTAATAGAAACCATGCATTATGCCATTTGCCTGATACAAATATTTCATTCTTGGGGATAATGACCGAAAACATTCTCCAACTGTTGTTTTATTGATAGACCAAACGTTTTACAAATTTATCATAATTGGATATTATGTCCAGCAATCTTTCAGTTTCGAGAAATCTGCTAGTTAAGATTTCAGATCAAAATTTAGAATATAATAGGGTGTTGGAGTTATCAATCCTTGGTTGGAATGGTTTGCCACAGTGTTTTGCTAACCCAACATATTTTGGCACACATTGAAGAATACTGAGATGAATTTAGATGATTTATATTCTATTAACTTCAAAAAGAAAGACTCTAGCACTACATAATTGAATAAAATTTTATTGTATGAAAGACGATCATTTTATTTATGGTGCTCATAGGAGTCCAATCATGCCCTTGTTGATTTGACTATTAGAAAGCTCATCAAGGTTAACCAAAACATGTTAACATTTTTATCAGACGACATGGTTGTATGAAATCGCCATTGTATATATAGTGCTTCCAGGAGTACATTCATTTTAATTTTAACCACTAAAAGAACATTAAAGTGTTTTAATCAAAATACCTTGATTGGACAAAATAAACAAAATAAGATCACCGTTAAATCTTCATGCTAAGAATTAATTTGTATCCTAATTGATTTTGACAACTAGAAAGTCAACACAATAATTTTGGCTCTTTATCAAAGGAGGCATCTAATGCTTGATATTTTCCTTGGCCTATCAAATATATTTTTTTTCCAAAGTTTCAAAGGAATTTAGGAAATTGCAAAGACACTTTCTATGAATACCAATACCAAGAATCAGGTGCACCCATTAATCAATTGTCAAAAATATTTTGATGACCTTCGAGTGGTCAAATCAACAAGGGTACAAATCAACTGTTGAGAACCTGAAAAATCAAATGATCTTATTTTATTAATTAAGGTGTTTTGACAAATACACCTTGAAAGTCAAAATTTATAAAGATAACTATTAGTATTGTTGGACAAAGTACCTTGATGACCTTTTTATTTTGACCACTAGAAGTACATTAAAATGTTTTATCCAAAACATTTGATGACTTATACAAAACACACCTTTCCCAATGGTGAAAATCAAAATGTGTCCTATTCAATTGTCAAAATTAAAAAGTACACAAATGAATAAACTCCTATAAGCACTTGAGCATAATGATGGTCTCATATTTCCATTTTAACTAGTAGAAAGGTATAAAAATGTATTGGACAAAACACTGAAATCAAGGTGTGTTGGACAACACACTTTTAGTGGTCAAAATAAAAAACAAGGACACGAATGAACTCTTGGAGTATTATAAACACAATGGTAGTCTAATATTCACTCTGGATCAAGTGGGTACATGATACCTACTTGAGTCACATCTACATTTGGGCACGATAGACAGGTAATACGATTCCCTTCTGATCAAGAGACTGCTATGGATATAGGATCTCATATTAGCGGCTGCTGAGTCACCAAGGCTGCTCGTCGATGACTGGCAGATTGGTTTGTACAGGATGATAGGGTGGCTCGGGATTAAGACTTCTCCAGGCAGCCTAGTCCTAAGAAGGCGTGGGACCAAACAGTGTGGCGGGCCTATTTACAACCCAGTCATGCAGTAACTTTTTGAATGCCAGCAAAATGACTTCCCACTAGAGATCAACAAGACTATCTGAAGTACAGACAGTGCACTTTTTGTGGTCGGGTGATGGAGACGTTGTAGCACCTACCCTCTATCAAAGAGCTGTGGCGGAGGATCAAAAATTGGCTTCATATGTGCCAAGAGATATCCACCTATCGGCGGCGATGTAGGCCTTCGGGTGGTATTATCGTGGGTGTAGGACTTTGACAAAGGCACGTCATCTTAACTTGTTATCTATGATCTATTATGTATAGAAGGCATGAAATCGTAGTTTCTTTGGTGAGGGACACTTGGATGTTACGAGGATATACAGGGTGTCTAACACCATATATACAGGTCTTTGGGTGTCTATTTTGATTTGATACTTCATCAGATGTGAATAACTTCTCAAGCCTCATTGGGTACATTTTGACACATGCTATACATTTTACTAATCCAAAAAAACAAACAATGGTAGTCTCATATTGTTATTTTGACCACTAGAAGACCATCTTGTATAGAAAATTTATTGAAGCATTTTAACTAAAGCAACTTGATGATATTTACAGTGGTTAAATTGATAATACAGAACCACCATTAGATTTATAATATTCTTAATAGTTCGTTAATGCCCTTACTTTTTTATTTTTACGACTAAAAAATAATAAAAGTGTTTTTGACAAACCTCCTTAGTAGTTTTTCTAGTGATCAAAATGGCAATATGAGACCGTCATTATATTCATAGCGCTACTAGGAGTTCATTCATCCCTTTCTGATTTTGACACTAAAAGTCCTACAAGATATTTTGTCCAAAATTCCTTATAGAGTCCGACTATAAGATCTTAGCAAGGGTTGCTCCATCTCTATGAGAACGGATGTAGTGTTAAATATGCAAGAGTTCGCACTGCACGATCCGAGAAACTTAAATAAGTATAAAGTGGTTAAGAAAGCATTGAGTGAATGAAGCAAAAAATGAAACATATGAACGCTTATATCGAAAATTGAATACAAAAAAAGGAGAAAAGATATTTACAGAATAGCTAAAGCAAGCGAGATAGACATGAGATTTTATCCAAATAAAATATATTAAAAATGAATATAATAGGATACTATTGAATGATGAGAAAATTAAAGGGCGACGGAAGAGGTATTACTTTTTAATGAAGGCTTAGGTGAACAACTTAACTTAGGTAATTTTAGTAGGTCAAATGGATATAAAAATTTAAATTTTATCGTAAAATTTAAACTTCAGAAGTAGAACCCTAAACCCTAATATGCAAATTTCAGAAATAGAACAAGTTTTAAATGTGATGCAAAATGAAAAAGTAATTGGACATATTCCAGTAGAGGCATGCAAGTGTTAGGAAAATAAGGTATTGAATCACTTATAAAGTAATTCAATTTGATATTGAAAATGAAAAAAAATGTCTAATTAGAGGAAGGTGTATGCTAGTCCCTTATATAAGAAGAGAGACAAAAAAAATGTGCAAACTAAAGGAGTATTAAACTAATACTCCTTTAGTTTTCAATTTTATATCATGAAATTGCATTGGATCAATGTTCAAATCCTCGAACTATGACAAAGTTTGGGTCTTTGTTTTGAATGATATAATTTCGATATCATATTGATATTTTAGATGCATGATGTCGATAATGGATTTGAGTTGAAGAAGGAAAGAGATGAAGCATAGGAAGGAGATACTATCTATGCCAAACAAGATTTTAAATCTAGTACCATGTCGGACAAAACGGTTGAAATATATCATTCGATAAATTATTGAAACTCAATACCACTTAGCATAGACAATGCCTCCTTTGCTTCATTTCCTTCCTCCTTCAACCTCCTATACGTCACCACACAATGCATCAAAGCATCGGCATGATTCTAGCTTCAGTTAAAGGCCGAAACTATGGCACGGTTTGAGATTTGAACCTTGTGTTGAGTGGTACAAGATCTAAAACATGCTCGGCACAAATTCCTTCCTATGCTTCATCTTATTCCTTCTTCAACTCCAATTCATTACCAACACGATGCATTGAAACATAGACACGATACCAAAACATTATCGTTCCATTCAACACAACTCAAGATTTTGAACCTTGAATCAACCATTGTTGATATTGACCAAACTCGATTGGTTTGAATTGGTACCGGACCATTTTGCAACTATAGGATAAGTTTGGCACTACTAGCAAATCAGTTAAATCACAATACAACAACATTCAAATGAGACCGGTGAAATTCACTTACAAAATTGTCAAGCCAAACAATCAAAACAAATTTTTACTGTAATAAAAGTAATGTGTCAGATACCTTTAGTAATTGCAGAACAAACTCAATTGCTTCTCTAGGGCTTTTTTTATCTGATGCTCGAACTAGAGCTACTGCATGTGGGATGGCCTGATTGAAAAACAGATATCATGTTCAATGCAACATGTGAACGTTCAAACTGTAGATAGAAAATACATATGAAAAGCAAGCTAGCAAACAATGGACCAAAGAAATTTCCTAGGTCAAATATTACAATGAAAACAAATTCAAAAGAGCAGAAACTCAGAATTAAAGGTCAAATAAAAAGCTGGCTAATGGAACTGTACAAAAATATGTGCCAATTTTATCATAACATAATACAAAAAGCTCATCATTTAGAAGAATCAACAATCTGTGATATGTTTCATTAAACTCAATTATCTAAAGGCATTTGATATATTTAAATATTCTCATGATCTTTTAGCATAAAGTAAAACTGCTTCCAAGAAAGAATTTGCAGCGCTTAGGACAAAAACAGAATTACATAAGTTACGATAGTATTATCCACTATTGATTATACTCAAAAACAACTAATGCATAAAAAAGTAGAATGTTATCGTGAATATAGCATTATCTCTACAAGAAAATTAATAATTTTCATGATTTGATCATTGCAATAGAATATAATCTGACATAACCATCTATTCCTCAGCTAGACAGTTTGATGTCGCCATGCCCATTTGTCAAGAGAAATAGCTTTTCAGAAGAAAATGTCATATCCATAGACATCTTGTGGATCCCAACTTGATGGCTAGCGAAAGCCCATGATATTGTGGCACTACTGAAAGGTGCAAGAAGACAAACTGCTTTGAACGTATGTGTATGCCAGATTGCACTGCTGACATAACAAAGTGACAACAGCATACTAGAGGAATCAACCAATTCCAATGGTAATTGGCTGACCCAAGGATAGCCAATCCCAAATCTTCCTAGAAATAAAATGTCTGCCCTGGTTGTTAATCAAATATGACTTTAAATTCCTCAAATCAAGTCCTTGCTAAATTCCTCATGTCTACAATTGCTAAATCACCATTAATCTACAATGAAATATATAGCTACTATGTGACTATTCTTAGGAATTTAATTTTGGTGTTACCTAGTCCCACTTTGGTAATCAATGAGAGTGGATTGAGTTATTTTGTCTTGAATGCTTAATTTCTTTATTGTGAGGCACAGTAGGAAAAAATCTCGATCATTTAACCTCACTCATATTTAGCACTCTGTGATGGAATAAGCAGTATTTCCTGAAATTAGAAAACTTGACAACGCGACTCCAAAGGCTCCTGTTTGTGATAGTTTATAATGCACCTACTCTAAAAAGGCGCTCCTGTTTGTGATAGTTTATAATGCACCTACTCTAAAAAGGCGCTCCTGTTTGTGATAGTTTATAATGCACCTACTCTAAAAAGGCATGCCCTAATCGTTAGCGGTGTTAGAAGCTTCATGGCAAACTGCCCAACTGAGGGAAGACATAAATAAGAACAAATAAGGATCAATCGTCAATGCATATGGTAATACACAACAAAATAAAATAACATCAAAGGAGTCGAGTGAACTCAACTAAAAAGAGATCCAAAGGTTGAGATCTCTTGTTGGTAACCTTGACAAGCCGTACTAGTTCATTGGCATACTCCTGGATCTTTTTATCCTCTATTGGATTAAACGTATCAGATACAACCTTTTTTTACTTTTGGACCACAGATTCAGGAGCTATTTATCATATAAGCCACTTACCTTTTCATTGTACTCCCCATGTCAAATAATAGAAAAATAGCCACAGTTGATGGTTGTATGACTATTATATCAATTGTAGGATATGTTAAAACTAGCATGCTATAAACCCTTAAAAAATATTCTTTAGGTCACCAGATTATCCACAAACCTCATCTCTATTCAAAAGCTGATTTATGCAATGTGATTTTTTTACATAGTTATCATGTAATTCAGACCAAGGATTTAGAGAAGAAATTGGATATACTAAAGAATAGGATAGACTCTATTGAAACATGAGTCAATAAAATATTACTAAAGATAAGTCAATTCTTCTTTAGTTTTAGATAAGTTACTTTATTCATCCAACAATGATAAGATTTTACATAATCACCACCAACTTAAACATTCATTAGTTAGAACCATTGAAATATTGTTTCCATGTTTATTCCAAAGTATAAATATTGGGACTTTTCATTAAGAAGTATGTGAACTTGCTAAACACATATGTGTGTCATTAGTAAAAGAAGCTCTTTTCCTTTTTGTCTCATTCATAGTGATATATGCAGTCCTACTCTTAATTTTTCTGAGGCAAAATGGTTTCTGTCCTTCATTACACCACAAACAAACAAAATTACAGAAAGAAAAAATAGTGAACCCTACACTCAACCTGAGCCATTTTATTCTAGAAAAATATGTTGGTGTCCCGGTTGGTTTTGATGTGATCAACCAAGTTAGGTTAGATCCTATTGTGATTTTGATCCGTCTGTCTAAGTGTGCAAAAGCTTAGGAACGGAGGAAGTCGAGCGTAAGACGCAATGGACGAGAAGGATTGCACGCGAAAGTGAGACATCAGGCTCGGTGCATCCGAGGGATGCGGAAGCTGTCGAAGAGTACACCAGTGAAGCGAAAAGGATGTGTGCGACGTGCGAGGGACGAGAAGTCGGGAGGAAGGACGCTCGAGGGGTGAAAGGCCGAAATCGGGTTCGAGTGAGCCTAACTCCGGTAGGCCAGAAATCACCCAAATAAAATGTCTTCCAAAAAGTCAACTCTGTTGACTTTTACCAAGTCAATGTTTTGACTTGGACCATATTGACCAAAATTGTTGGAGAAGCATGGAGGCTTGACCGAAGACTTTGACCAAGCAACACACGTGGACAGCTTGCATGCACAGAAGCTTCTACCGTTTAAAAGATTAACTTTATCTTTTAAAACAATAAACTTTATAAAAGATAAAATTAATCATTTAATCAACGATTAAGGATTAAATTTATCTACATTCAATTAAAGGATAATTACTATCCTTTAATCGGACAAAAGCTTCTACCGTTTAAAAGATTAACCTTATCTTTTAAAACGATAAGCGTTATAAAAGATAAAATTTATCTTTTAATCAACGGTTAAGGATTAAATTTATCTATGATCAACGGTAATGATTAATTTCCTTAGCATATAAATAAGCTTAGAAGTTAAAGAGATTTTCAATAGATTGATTGTAATTCTTCTAGCTTCTGTTTTGTGCTACAAAATTTGTAAAGGTTTCTCCGTCAAAAGGAGATTTTCATAGTGAGATTCAACCGTCTTGGATTAGCAACCACCTAGGTTGCAACCAAGTAATTTCTGTGTCTTAGCCTTTCTATTAGTTGAGTTAGTTTATGTTTATCTTATTTAATTGTAGCAACTAATCTGGAATCTTTGTGAGCCGCACAAAAGATTTATTTTTACTTTACAGCGCAATTCAAACCCCCCCTCTTGCCGGACCACCTCGACCCGACAAAATATGCCTAAATCTTTTAGGAAGAAGTAGTTTTTACCGTCATTTATCTTATAAATCATTTACCTCCAAATATCATGGGGTTCAAGAACGTAAGATTTTATTAGGCTATTCAAGGAAGAAGAGATTGTCCCTGAACTAATGCAAAATCTAAGAATCCAACCCATATCCTACGAACAAGATAACAATTTTTAATTCATTATTACAAGTTCAAACTGAATCTCATGTAACTGATGAGGACCCCTTCCTATTGTTGTTAGAAAAGGAACTAAAGATTGAACAAAATAACATTTATATTCGCTTGGGAACTTTTTATCTTTTAAACATTGTTTCATCTTCACATAAAGCCTTCTTGGTTGACTTGAACATCATTGTCATCCCTACCACCTTATTTGAACATCATATGTATAGGTGACACTTTCCTTCTAGTCTGGATATATTGATGCATTATTAATTTTTGCTACATAGAAGAAAGCATCTCATGTAGAAAATTTAACCGTAACCAAATTTGCAACCAAATGAAATAATGTCTCCAACTAGAGTCTTGAGCAACCCTAAAACAAAGTCCCTACTAAGGTCTTTTATAGATCTCACAGAGAAGAGAATAAGCAATGATCTGTAAAGACTAATGCTTCATTGGTGGTCTTTAACAGGTCTCATATGGGCAACACTAGGACATGATCTTTTCAATTAACCAAAAAAAAAAAAACAATCAATTACTAGGCTATGGTTTTTCCTCCCCCAAAAACAACCTACATGGCCACTTGTATATAATTTCCACAAATAGAAAAATTCTTGAGAGATAATTGAGGAACACATAAATGTGTGTCCTTAGATAGATGAGTTTTCCAATTATGGTTGTCCCTTTGACGTGCTAGAAAACCATCTCAACAAGTAACGTACTCATCATTTAAAAACTTAAATTATAAAACTTGTATGCTAATCCTATGCAGAAATGGGCTTTGGCCCTTTCAAGCATAAAAGTGGATCTAAGTATATTTTGGAATGCTCTACCCACCCAATGATTTTGACATTCAACTTCTTCAAAGATTGAATGAAGCATAGTGCCTTATAATGGGGTGTAGGATAAAATGGTTTGGCAAAAAAGTGAACTGCTAATCTTTGTAAGTTTGGATAATAGTGTAAAACACCTAGTTAGTTGAATAGCATTGTTTGAAATTAATACCTTATTCCTACTCCTTATGCATTACATATAAAAACAAAAGTTGATGTTTAAGGTTAAGAAAGACAACCTTAGTCATCTTCTCATGATCTCTGTAAAGCTTGAAGAGGAAGACGCACTCTATGGGAATTCTCCTTTTTTGAGACTGTTATGAGAGCTAAAGGTACTAAAGTTCTTAGTAAAGTACCTAGAAAAGTATTAGGTAGGGGCACCAAACAGAGGCGTGTAACAGAAAATGAAGATAGGTCACAGCCATGCTCAAGGTAGCATGAGTGGTAGCAAAAACAGGATTTTTAGAAATAATGAATCAAAAAGATTAGGCGAGGAAGGAGGCAGAAGATGAAACCAAGCTCTGACATGACTTTACTTGGCATTAGGATAAACTATATGCCACAATAAGTAATTGCATCTAGGTTATGTGCCATATTGACATTCTCAATAAGAGAACAGAAAATATTCAAATAGAAGTTGTACGGTTGCTTGCATAGATTAAAATCTCGAGCCGTTTTGCCCTATACATCTCGTTCCGTCCACAGACTAACGCCGGGCTCGCACGACCCCCTCGACTGCGCAGGAGGGGTCGCACAACCCCGGTGGCTTTGCCGGAAGGGTCGCGCGACCCCCGTGGCCTCGCCGGAGAGGTCGCGGAAGGCTAGTCGCACACCGGTGATAAATTTTTTAATTAAACCATAGTAGTAATAATTTCAATTAACTCTCAGCTATAGTAGGAATAATCTAAATAGGATTTATTAAACCCTAATAGAACTATAAATAGGATTTATTAAACCCTAATAAAACTATAACATTAATTTAATATATATATATTATTTGTTTTAATTCTAAAAATATAATAAGAGTTATTTATTTATCATATTTATTTTTTAATTTTTAAATATTTAAATTAATTTTTTTATTTTTATTAATATATTTTATATTAAAAAATAACGAAACCATATCTGCACTGCTCGGGTAATTCGAATAGGCATAAATAACATCAGATGATTTTAGATTGAAGATGAGTTTATTTTACTTAGGCCCATTCTTTTGTAATGATTTTATTTTATTTGCATTACTAAGTTTCTTTGTCTTCCAACAGTAGTTGGTATTGCATAGACTCTGTCATATAGCTTCCCAGTGATTATATAGAGCTTCGGATATACTAACAAAGTGTTGTTTAACTTTTAAAACATAACCACAATGACTCCAACTCAACAAAATATCATCGCCGCCAACAAGTACAATAGCCCCCACAATGACTGCAACAAAACAACGACCAATTGTGCTAGCCCGCAGATCTTACATAAGATTGTATTTAACCCTACCCAAGCACGAGGACTTCACTAAGGTCAATAAAAGTCATCTTGGAGTTTGCATACTTATGACTCTGCCTGAGTAATATACCTAGCATAGAGGTAATTCCATATAAACAGCTCCGAGAAGATAACCATACAAAAATGCATTGCTTAAGTTCACTAATCAAAGTAATGACAAGAAAAATTATTCGAACAGTTTGGTCATAAAAAAGAATGTCTAAAAATAATCAACTGCAAAGATTTGTATATTAGATCATTTCCACAAATCAAGCTTATAATTGTCAATTGTTCCATCTAGATAAGATTTTACTTTAAAAGCCAAGTTACTTGGTTAACATATAAATAGATCAAATCACAAGTATAACAGACAAGTTAACAGTCATGACAATTTAATAGCTTACATCCACAGCAAGTTAAAATTTTCAGATAATTCTTAGATGAAGAAAAAGGTAGGAAAATAGCCAACTAGCAGAGAGATCATTATAGTACATTCATATTAGAAGAAATAGAATAGGCAATATAACTATGCTTACCCTTTTACATACAGTGGCTAAATGATGATTTGATGGTTGAGCAAGAGTGGAAAAGTGTGAAAAATTTTTAGATCATCTCAACAATGTCCAAGGCATCTCACTTGGCAAGGTTGGCATAGATGTCAATAATATAGATATAATAGAACTGAAGTAGGCAAAGATAGTAACTAATACTAGTCAATCATTTGTCAACACTAAGAAAGGTTTACGAAGAGCTGCAGATGATTGGAAGAATGGAGTGCTCTTAAAAGAAGTAACATCAAGGGAAATTAAAAAAAAAATGTGCTAGGGACCATAACTGCATCCCTTCCATTGATTAAAATTTAATTATATGACACCCTAGTAGGGTGGCATGTACCATTTTCCATATTAATGAGGTGGGGAACAAAATTGTGATGGTGGTTCCAGCTTGAAACATCAACAAAATTTCAAGTATGTTGAAGGGCAACCAACCATGATAGAAGATAGGTCCTGTCAGAATGCTGATGGAACTAAGAATCAAGTGCTTCCAAAAGACCCTAGGTGACATTTAGTGGTGGGTAATAGAAAGAAACCTTCTACTCATCTTTCTCTTCTTCCTTCTCTTCCTACCCCTTGTGATTGGTTCCTACTGGCATCAACTCATACTGACACATGGTAAGTCAACCAATATCGAAAAAGAATCATTCGGACCAGGCACCAACACTTGATATCATAATGGTATTTTAAACCTTGAACCTTTTTGTGTATCAGAGTATTAGAGAGACCATAATAGAGCAAGAAAACTTGTCACAACTTCAAAGTAATTAGAAGAATCAAAAGAGAGGTTTCTGAGAGACAAATTTACAATACCAAGAAAGGACGACAAAACACAATTGGTATGATAACATGTGAGGATCATAGCCTCAAATACTTGATGAGAATCATGCAATTAAGGCATGAGATATCTAGTTACATCCAACAAACATTTTCAGGGTTCACCAAACGAGCATAACATCTGATGGATTGTTCCATCACAAGCAAACGATAAGGAAAATAAACAAATTTTAACTACACAAGCAATAACCATACAAACAGTTTAATAAAAGAGAAGGAATTCTTATTTTGTGACATGAAATACATCAAATACTTCTAACCTAATTTTGGACTTTAAGAAGAATAATCAACTCACTCATGTGTGATCATCTACAAATGGAACACGAAAGTTAAAATAAAAAAAAAAAGCTTTCTTTCTGTGAATCAATTAAGTTCCTAAATTATATGAAACAAAAGGAATAGGTGATTGAAAAGTGGAACTACGTTGGACAAGACACAATGATGCCTAACAAGCTCACAGGTATTACATACAATCTTATTGAAGGTGAAAGTTTGAACTTTGAAGAACTCTATTTATTAAAGGGAAGATGGACAAGAAAATGGAATGATTAATAATGGACAGATGGAGGTAGCATAGGGTGTGGAATAAGCAGTTGAGAGTCAATCAGCAAGGTAGTAGATGAGAAGGCCCATTTCAGTAATGCATAATATAAAACGAACGGATTGAACCAAGTCTGGACGCAAAGTTTCAAACAGGCCTTATCATCAAGGCCAATATACAGTCATAAGTCATCCAAGGTAGTGAAATTTCTGTAGGATTTCTTTGTGATCCAGATAAATCTATTCAATGAAGTGCACTAAAGTTATTTATCAATAAAAAGCTACAAACCCATAAGAAAGTCATGCTTGATAGTATTTCCTGCTTTCTCTAAAACAAATAACATGAAATGAACAATGATAGATACTTAAATTTTGTAATTCGAAAATGTAATACAACTCATGTATGGCCATTAAATATCCCAACAACCTGGAAACTAAATATAATATATAGTGCAACAGAGACATTAGTTTACTGTTATTGTAAATGAAAATGCATTAGAAAAATGCAGTAGATTTATTTCAAAGAAGAGGGAACCAATTCTATAAGTGGGAATAAGTTTCAAGAATGTCCCTAAATAATTTGCATAAAATTTCATGTTTTTGCTTGATACACTTATCGAGAAAAAAGTAAAGATCTAAGTAGAACATTGTGTGCAATATAGTAAATTCCTACCTCATATCATTACCTCTAAAACAAAGTACTCTGGAACATCGTGAAAGTTATTTGGCCTATACACAATATACCACAGATGTCATCAATTCTATTGCACAAATAATCCATGTCACACATAAGCATAATGCATTTACAACTTGAAATACGTGGAATAAGAAGTCTGACAGAAGTCTGACCTTGGTAAACCAATGTCAGCATCAAATCTTCGGCTCTTATAGAATTTAATCAAATGCAGTAGTCCAGCCAAATCAGTTTCCTGTAAACAACCAGATAACATCACAAAATGTATTGCTTTCATCTTCTAAATGAAGCATTTATTTATAGACAAAAATGAGCAAGAAAGGTACACCATAGAGCCCAGTACTGTCTATTTAACACCCAGATGATCATACAAGAGGACTATACAACAGTTTTGTAAGAAAATATTCATCCTAAATACCAAGGAATTGGGAGCATGTTGTGACAATTGGATGCAGCACAAGCAAGGTCATGCGTCCAATTTGTCAATTTCACTGATCATGACACAATGTGAGATTAATTAATGTGTCAAAACTGGAAACATCATGTGGTTGTGTGCTTCGATTAGCAATTGCATGAAAGCAAAGAGAAATCTTTAAAAAAAAAAAAGTTAATGTTATTGATTGAATATTTGAACCATTGAGAACGGGCCATTTCATAAGCCTAACAATAACCCAGTCCCTCAGTGTGTATAATGAACCAGATTTGCTAAAAACATAAAAGAAACAATAGTTTTGTAGATCTAAAATAAAAACAATACTGGTTATTTTACTGGATCAATTTGACACTGAAAAATTTAAACATTTTAATGTGGTTTACACCACTCTCCTTCATTATAAAAAGTGATCTTTTGATGAGTTATCATCGTCGTTCTTCAATTGTCCCATCAAATCAACACAAAGAAAGATGCAATATTGTCTTCATTTTGGTCTTCAAAGGAACTGAATATTAACTTCATTGTCATCTTCTTCTTTGACTCCCAACTTACTAAGATGTGGAAATTTTGTTTGAATCTCAAGTGTTTCGTTAATGTTTGGAAATAACAGATGTGGCACTGTCTACGAGAGCTTCTAGTGGAAAAGTATCAACAAATCCATATGGAGGCTAATATATCTTGCAGTAACTTTGAAAATCTTCTACACGCAAAATTGGACTATTCTATATGCAATTACATAAATAAGAAATAGAGCCAACTTTCTCACAGTTTGAGATGATTAAGTGGGCATGGAAGCTTTCAAGGAGCATCCAGAATGCAAAAATATAATTTTCTCAAATATATGGCAGGAGAAATGAAGAAATTATTAGAGCTTATGTGGAGCGGAGCTAGGGTCTTGGTTCAATGTAGGCAACAATATAATATAATTAATAAAATAAAATATATATAATTTTATAATCATAAAACATCACAAAATAATTACCTCACAATTATTCTTTTTGAGTCTTCATATTTTAAAACTTTTATACAATAGCTTCATTATAACTGTTAGCAATATATTTTTCTCTACATAGGCAATCAAACTATCATTCATTCAATCATCACTCATTCGATTGCATAATCTATCTTTCAAAATTCTCATGGTAGAAAACTCTCTCTACCATCGCAGTCACAACCAAAAAAAAAAAAAATAGAAATCAGAAGATCCAACAATATTTACCACAACATTCAGAATTGTTGCAAGATGATCCAACAACATTTACTACATCAACAATAACACAAAAGAAATTAGAAATCGAAAAAAAAATCTTGGTCATAGCTATAAGAGTTAGTTGAAGCTGATGGAGAAAATAATATATGTAAAATGCACATGGATTCTACTTTAAAATGAGTACTTTTAGACATTAAATTTACCCGGCATATTACTTGTTCCATCAAAACATTGTCATCTCAACTTAGACATGCTCAAATTATATTTAGAGAATATCTTATCAATGACAACTTTAAGTGAAAGTGTTGTGGTACTTAGTAAATGTTAAATTCCTATAAAGAGCTCATTTACATACCCACTACTATCCACATAACGCAAACAACTGACATTTACTTCTCTCTTGACACAATAAGAGACTCATCAACAAAAATAGAGAAGCCATTTGATACTCCGTCTTGGAAAGATAAGTCTGATCATGGTGATTACACGGCGGTTTGCGACATTTGTTGGCGCGTATTTGGTTGCCCAAATGGGTTCTATTTGGTATATTCATATAATATGTACTCAAGTTAACTCCTCCATGAGGTAGTTAATATTGCTTGTGTGATTTTTTGTTTTTTGCCAGCATGGATGGTTAATACTCCTCCTGTATATATATGTATTCATCACTTTATTTTGCTTTTCACCTTGAGATATGTGATACAACCAAAGTTTAGGTCCCAGAACATAACAATGCGGTTTTGGTAGCGAATCGTGCCAACACGATATGGTTTCCAGATTTTTTTTTTATTTTTAAATATAATTGTATATTAATTAAAAATTAATTTTATTAATATTTGATTATTATATATGCTCATTATTGATATTATATTTCATATGTTGAGTTCATATTTCAATATCATCGCAATAAATAATATCTATTAAATTTTTGCAGTAGCTACAGGATTCTAAAAATTATTTTTAAAAATAAGTAATTCTTAATATCCAAAACTAAATCTAAAATTATAAAATTATTTGAATGGCTCAAAGATAATTATCAACTATTCGAAAGCCTTAAATTAATTTTTGAATACATTTGTAATTTTTTTTAAAATTTATTTGAAATACTTAAGAATTATAGTTTGTAAAAATTTTAGATTATTTTAAATTCACACTCAATTTTCAACATATATTTTTAAAAAATTAATTATTTTATAAAATATTTTATTAATTTTAATAATTATCTAAAATTTTATAATAATTTTTAATATTTTATAACTATTATTAATAATATATTATGTTTATAACTATTATATATAATTAATAGTTATATTACAACTTTATAATTAACAGTTTATTTATAATAAAAAATACCTATTAAATAACCAAAAATTTAATCTTAAAAAAAAATCGTGGCATGCTCTGCAACCTTGTGAAGTCACAAAGGCCTGAAGGTCACAATGGCTTATGGTCTAATTGTTGGTTGACGGGCGGAACGATAAATTCCACCCGTGCCGACATGCACGAAATTTAAATCCATAAATACAACTAAGTCCCTAGGTCTCTTAACACTCAAACTAGTTCAACCTTCAAATATATTACTTTAGAGCCCCTTGCGGATTTGATAAGCTAATAAATTAATTGATCATTGCTGCTAATACTTATAATAACAATTTCATTGTGTCTCTCTAATGAGCTGGCAAACAATCTCTATATGATTTATCCTCTCATGGAATATTGAACCAAAGGTCATCTGCATGACACCTTTATTGCCACAACTTCCGAATACAACTCCGTTGGCACTTTTACAGCTCTCATGGATTATTGAAGCAAGTGCTAATGTGATCATCAATTGTTTGATCTAGATGGGCTCACATGTTACGGTCAGAACCTGTTTTTGCACTATCTATCACACTTTGCATCTTGCTGTTCTAGAAATTTAATTACCTTCAAAATGAATGCAGTAACCTGATATGGAACATTTATTTCTGGCAAGATCTAAAAAAAAGTGTAACCCAAAATATAACAATGACCACAACCCTAATAAAAAGGGTATTTCCCTTGAGCATTCTTAAAATCCGTTAAATTCATAGGGCCTCCCAATGTTCCTAGCATGGAACTCTTGAGAAATTCATCAATCACACTTATAACGAATAAAATGTTTGGTATGAATTAGTTAAGTTTTCCAATCGGATTTCTATACCTCTCGGGATCAATTAATTGTCCCACATCATAACACCAATTTGGCATTAGGCTCAATAAGTGTCAACTGGTTTGGTGTTTAGATCCCTTGCGGACAAGATCAGTATTATGTCATCATATCTCAACATCCCAAGCCCATACTCCATCTCAAGCACTCTGGTGACTTCCTCTCACATCAACAACGAATACTGCTCCTTTCCTCTGACAGGTTGAGCAGTTCTCACATCAGTCAAACCCTATGTAGAGCATCAATACTGCGCAACTATTGTGCAAGCTTTGTGAAAGTGAGAACTTCATAATCCTAATCCTCTTCCACCATGATTTATCTTTACTCCTTCATCCATTCAACTAGAAGCACTCTTTTGTGTGCGTCATCAGCAATTTAAAATCTCAAGCCGGAACGAAATTTCAGTGGTTGACTGAAACGATACAATTCCAACACCATATCATATCATGCTACTACAATTTTGATACTTGTTTAATTGAATTATTAATAATAACGTAATTAATTTTATTAAATTTAAGATGTAATTTTTAATTTGTAATTAGTTTACTTAATAGTTAATTAGATTGCTAATGCATGTTTATATTCTTTTTATATTTTTTTAATTATTTTTTATCTCAACCCAAAGATTAAGGAAGGAAACTACGGTGACTGAAAATCAATTTGGGTTCATTCCAAGAAGATCAATAATAGAAGCTATACATCTTCTCGGACAACTAATTAAAAAGTATCGGAAGTAAAAGCAAGATCTACATTAGACGTAATGAGACAATTGTTAGGATAGGAGATGACGAATTCTGTGGAACTAAAAGCTTTAAATATTTAGAATCATTTTTGCAAAATGACGGAGGGATCAAGAGAGATATATTATATAGAATACAAGCGGGATAGTTGAAATGGAGTTTAGCGTCGAGTGTTTTATGTGATGATAAAGTACCTCAAACTTAAAGGGGAGTTCTACAAAACGACAATTAGACCTGCTATGTTATATCGTGTTGAATGTTAGGCTATTACTCGGGCACATGAGCAGAAGATAAAAATTGTAGAAATGAGTATATTATGGTAGATTTGTAGACATATGAAGATGGATAGAATAAGAAATGAGAGCATTGGAGAGAAAGACGGAGTTGCATCTATTGATGAAAAATTTTGAAAGACACGTTTAAGATGTTATAGACATGTACTTAGACAACCAATAAATGCCCTGATTAGGCGATGTGAAACTATAATAAATATGCAAATCAAACAAGGGAGAGGTTGACCAAAAAGACTTGGTTAGCAACAATAAAATAAGATAAATTTTATTTAAATATAAATAATGATATAATAGGGGACAGAGCCCAATGGCGTAAAAGGATCCATATAGCCGACCCCGCCTAGTGGGATAAGGTTTGGTTGTTGTTGTTGTTGCAATTTTTCATCCCAATCTTTAAAATTGCAATTGTTTACAACCATTTAAATTTTAACTTTTGACTTTAGTTACATACATGCTTCTTTTGTTTCACAATAATTTACAGATAATCTATTCAACTTTGTTAGATAGACCCAGAATGAACAATGAGAAAATCAGAGCTCCAGTTCTCTATAAACTTGGACATGTTTTGCTTTCGAATTGTGCAACATTGGAGCAATTTCTGATTTGAAGGCCAAAATGGCTTTCAAAAATACATTGTATTATATCCAATAAGATAACAAAAATTCACACTAGGTAAAATTCCTTCTCTCTTGCGAATTTGTAATTTGTCCTGCACTGAATATGGATTCTAAACAGTAATTTATATTGGATTGGGGAACAGAAATTTGGTAATGACTCCCAAAAATTGGTTTGTAAATTAGTGAGGCCACACACAAATTTTGCTTTTTTTACAAGTAACTATTTCTTTTTTCTACAATCGAGGTGTTCAAGCTGATAAATCGAAAAGCGTTGCTACAAGGAAGGGGGGGGGGGGTGAATAGTAACTTTCGAACCCTTTTTTTCCTACACAGTTAGTTGCACAGCGGAATATACAATAAAACAAATACTAACCAATGCTAACACGGAAGATTTACTTGGCATCCACCCCGGACGGGTGACTAATCCAAGAATCCGTCGATGGATCAATCCCCGGATAACCTCCGGCTAGCTCTGTCGCTCCTTGTGGGTGGAGAAACCTCACCACAACACCTTTTGAAGACTTGAGCACAAAGACTACTATCTGGCCTTTAACCAAAACAAGATTCGTCAAGAATCTCAGCCACCACGAAGTCCTCTTTAAATAGGATTCGGGCTGAAACCCTCGCCACCAGTCGACTGGTCCCTAGCTGAAACCCTTCCTGAGTACATTCACACAGCACTCGTACCCTCACGACTCGACTGACTCCTCATTCGCAGCCTCGACTATTGCCTTCGCGCCCTCTTCATCTTCGACTCCCGTCCCTCGGATGCACGCAAGCCTCCAGCTTGCCTCCATGTCATCCTTCACGCATGCCTCAAAGTCCGCGCCCATCAGCTCATCGTCTCTGCTCTCCAAGGTCCCTCGGATGCGCACGCAAACCTCCAGCTTATCTCCATGCCATCCTTCACCGTACTGAGGTCGTCCAGTCAAGTCCATATGTGTAACATGTACAACCTACACACTCAACATACACATATGAGATCACCAGGGTAAACCTAACTTAAACCCTTAGCCCAAATATCAAAACACTTGGTCACTCCGGACCACAGATTGCCTCAACAATCTCCCCCTTTTTAATTTTTGGCAATACGTTTAAGTTAAGGAAAGCAAAATAGTAGTTAATAGCAAAAACAATGCATATGCAATGCAAAAATGGATCTTATCCCAAGGCATCCCACACCTAACTCTCCAAGTTAGGAATTTTTACACCTAGCCCTCCAAGCCTAACTTTCCAAGTTAGGATTTTTCACACCTAACCCTCCAGGTTAGGAATTTCTTACAGAACAGGTTTTTTAAAGCTTTTCCCAAGCTCCCCCTATATTGGACTTACAAAGGCTTTTTAAGAACCTCTCTAGGGTTCCCCTTACGCCAAGACTGGAGCAACCATGCTCCCCCTTAATCTTAGCTCCCCCTAAACCTAGGGTTTCTAGCAAAGATGTTTGGTTTCACAACTTAAATCCAAACTTCTCCCCCTTTGCCATACATCAAAAAGACCCCAATAATATCCCAATTATTGGTTCTTTGAATCCCTAATAGTCCTAAACACTGTGTACTAATCCCTCATACACTTGTTTTCTACCATTTGGACACCAAACCAGCTGCGGATACACAAATCAGCCCTGGGCAGTCGACTGCCCTTGTTGGCAGTCGACTGATACTCTGATTATCAGTTTTCTGGCCAATTTCAGAATTCCACCAGAAATTCCACAAATCTCCAAAAATTCTCAAATTTCGTGGAGAACTTTGTGGTACCCATACCTACTATGGAAAAATACATTTCACCATGTATCTATCACCATTCCCAAGTTGGACACAAAACCCAAAACTTTTCTATGAAAATTCAGGCAAACAAGGAGGCAACCTCCCCCTTAACCTATGTCTTCTCCCAATTTTCAATTTTCCTAGGTGAAGTTCTACCCAACTTAACACCATAGACTCAAATTAGGTTCTATCCAACCTAACAACCAAGTTCTTTTTCCTTGGACACCATTAAAGGATTACCCCCAAGCAACCTTATCCCTAGTTCCAAAAAGAACTGAACACAACCTTAAACACTCTAAGGGTTTGCAAGCACACTTGCTAGGATATACCCTATCCTTGAAAAATATGATTTCATGAAAACCACAAATGTGCTTGACTTTTGGTATAACTCCTAATCTCCTCAAAAGATTGACATTTTGTATCAATTTTCAAATGTATCTCTAATTCCATGTGTTTGTCAAGGCTACCCATCATAATTCGACACATGGAATTGTCCTCAATTCTTTCCTTTCCATTCATCAAGCATTTATCATTTAATATCATTTATTGAATTTAAAGCCCTCACCAATTTTCCTTAAATTTCATGATATCCACATAGCCTTATTTTATATAATCACCATTAAATCATGATACAAGATTTTATTTAAAGAGTATAATCAAGGATTTGATTTTAAGATCATATCTTATCATCCAAAATACCTTTTCTCTCAAACCCTACTGGATCAGTCGACTGCCCCTGGAGCAGTCGACTCCCAAAACTCACTGAATGTTTCTGGGCTCTGACCAGTCGACTGCCCCTAGGGGGGGGGGGGGGGCAGTCGACTGATACCTGAGTTTCAGGTTTTTCAGCCCAATTTCAGTAGTGTCTAAATAATTCTATAAATCTCCGAAAAATCTGAAATTTTGTAGGGAGATTTGTGAAGCCTATATTTACTTGGGAAAAATACGTTTCCAAACAAATGTACTCCATATCCCAAGATTGGTACAAAATTCCAACTCTTTCTAAGTTGTATCAATTAGACTTCTCCCAAAAGTTCTAATTTCGACTTCTCCTCAATGTATCTTCCACTGCTTGATCATAGTTCATTTCTATCACTGATATATATGGTTTTTATCCATTAAAACCTAATTTTACCCAATATAATCATATTTTCACCTTTTCTCCCTAAATTCCCTTTGTATGTGTCAAAACTTAGAATTAAGACTTACCCAAGTCTTCCAATCCCTTTGGCACATTTCCTAGTCTACCTAGGCAGTCCTAGGGAAACCATCTATTGAGATCCATTTACCATGGATCCCAAAGGCTCCTAGAGCTCCTCCTTGAGCTCTTGGCCTTAGCCACCTCCCTAAGTGACTCAACCCACACTAGACCACACCGGTGTGCCCCCAGTGTTTCTTGGCCTACAAATTGGACCTTCTTAACCTTGGACACTTTGTCCTTGGTTAAGTCATTCTTTTTCCCTTTAGATGGCACCCCCTTGCCATCCTTGGACTTTTCCTTCTTGCCATGAACATATGTCTTCCCAGCATATTTCTTTTTGTTGGCCTTGGAAGTCTTAGACCGGTAGCCCAAGCCTGATCTATCATAGTTGGGTTTTAAGCTACCCAACACCATGTCTAAGCCCTTAGATCCAACCGTGAATCTTTCTAGGGCCTTTTCTAATATGTCAAGTCTTGCCCTCAAGGCTTGATTTTCCCTCTCTAGACCTTTAACTTTGGAGTCCATATGTCCACTTTGGACATTCCTAGAACTACCCTCTTTTCTAGGCACATGTCTCCCCTTCTTGGGATTTATGCCTTGATTCGTACGTACAAAGGTTCTAGGTTGATCATGATGCATGCTTTTCCTAGGGTTATGTTCTACCTTGTTGACCCTAGTCCTATCATTATATCTAAAACCAAAATTGTGCACAAGTAAGCAATTTTCATGGTTTCTAGCATGCATGGATGGGTAATTAATATGTTTTTTAAAATGCAAGGAAGAACTTGAAATAAAATTACTTTTTAACCTAGGGTTAGGAATTACCTCCCTTTACCCTTAGAGCTCCTCCTTGTTGCAAGCTTCTTTTCTTTCTCTCCTCCTTCTCCCATCTTCTTAGATGCTCCATTTTCTTGAGCTTTCCACTCATTGGGCATTTCGTGTGGTAATGTCCTAGCTCACCACACGTAAAGCATCTAATTCTCTTTCGTTTAGCTTGAACTTCTTTGTTCCTACAATCCATGTTAGAACTAGAAGAATTTGAAATGCGTTGGGACTTTACCTCCGTTTTACCTAGTGGGCACTTGTCTTTGTAGTGCCCCTTTTCATTGCACCCAAAGCATGTGATGTGGTCTTTGGCTCTTGCTTTGGTGGAGGTAGAGGTGGAGGCTAGGTTGACTTCTTCTTCAACCTTGGATGATGTGGATGCCTCTTCTTGATCCGACATTGAATTAAGTCTCTCCTCCCCCTCAATTCTTGAGGTGGTGACCTCCTACTCTTCTCTAGATGAGGTGGATGGCCTCTCACTTTCTTCTTCCACTTCACTTGATGAGATAGTCAATTCTTCTCCTTTTTCTTCTTCTTGAACCATTTGACTCATCTCTTTGGACTCTTGAGATTGTATAGGTTTCTCATGAATTTGTTTCAATTTACTCCACAATTCATATGCATTTTGATATTTACCTACACAACTCAAAACATTGTTAGGCAAAAGATTGACTAAAATTGTCATTACCTTTTCGTTTGCCCTGGATTGATCTTGTTGTTCTTGATTCCAATATCTAGGCCTAAGCCTCTTTCCGTGCTTATCCCTTAGAATCTCGAACGGCTCTTCTAGCGCAATCCTACATGCTCACTCCATTCCGAACTAAGTCTCGATCCTCGCCCTCGAAAAGTTAAAATCTTGATGATCGTAGGGCGGTGGAGTGTAGATGTCTTCCCCAAGTTTGTCTTCCATGATTTCTTCCTCTAGCGTGTGCTCCCTCGGCGGTTAGTCCGATCAAGAGCGGTCCTCGCTCTGATACCAATTGATAGATCGAAAAGCATTGCTAGAAGGGGAGGGGGGGGGGTGAATAGCGACTTTCGAACCCCTTTTTTCCTACACGGTTAGTTGCACAGCGGGATATACAATAAAACAAATACTAACCAATGCTAACACGGAAGATTTACTTGGTATCCACCCCGGACGGGTGACTAATCCAAGAATCCATCGGTGGATCAATCCCTGGATAACCTCCGGCTAGCTCTGTCGCTCCTTGTGGGTGGACAAACCTCACCACAACACCTTTTGAAGACCTGAGCACAAAGACTACTATCTTGCCTTTAACCAAGACAAGATTCGTCAAGAATCTCAGCCACCACGAAGTCCTCTTTAAATAGGACTCGGGCTGAAACCCTCGCCACCAGTCGACTGCTCCCAGGACAGTCGACTGGTGCCACTGAAATTCGACCGTTGCAGCCCAACGTTCGAATTCTCAGCCAACTCACAAGCTACCTACCAGTCGACTGCTCCCAGGGCAATCGACTGGTCCCTAGCTGAAACTCTTCCCGAGTACATTCACACAGCACTCGTACCCTCACGACTCGACTGACTCCTCATACACAGCCTCGACTATTGCATTCGCGCCCTCTTCATTTTCGGCTCCCGTCCCTCGGATGCACGCAAGCCTCCAGCTTGCCTCCATGCCATCCTTCACGCATGCTTCGAAGTCCGCGCACATCAACTCATCGTCCCTGCTCTCCAAGGTCCCTCGGATGCGCACGCAAGCCTCCAGCTTGCCTCCATGTCATCCTTCACCGTACTGAGACCGTCCAGTCAAGTCCATATGTGTAACCTGTACAACCTGCACACTCAACATACACATATGATATGAATTAACCAGAGTAAGCCTAACTTAAACCCTTTGCCGAAACATCAAAACACTTGATCATTCCGGACCACAGATTGCCTCAACACAAGCTTTGCCCGACTAATAATCCTAGAGGTAGATCAGAGGAAGATGGCATTCCCCCCTTCATCTACTGGGTAAAGATTTGTAACTATTTCTTGTTTTTATTTAGGGTGAACCAATCCTACGAAGGTAATGATACACAACTTTCTCTAGGCAATGCAGCCTATGTGGACTAGCAAAGCGGTGGTCAATCAACAATTACTCAAACCACATTGGTTGTCTAATGCGAGCCAACACTTGTGAGAGAAAAAACATGCTGCTGGTGGAGGGTATCCAGAGGCACCACAATCCTGGAAGTTTGATGACATGAAGGGTGGTAGTCATCGACTAAATGAGATTGACAACTATCTTATCTGACGGCTACTGTCCAAGACCAGCTATCTTTTACAGCTTCTGTATGAAACCACTGGCAGAGATTGATTTAAAACACAAATACATCAGACTAGCAAACTGAGATGCAACCAGATTAATGTAGGAGGGTATGAAAACATGGAACGACCAGAGGTGGAATCATAAATTGGCAATGAATGAGGAATCACAAAATGGTTCTCAATGGAATAAGGATCATGAGGAATAGGTTTTCATGTAAGATGTTCTTCATGAAATGAGGGGAAGATAATGGGAATGAAGGTCATACTAGTTGCTTCTTACTATGGAAGATGAAGGGGAATGGGTGTGGCTTGGTTTGTAGATAAATATTCATATTCTTTATTCTGAAAATAGTAAGATCAGATATAGAGAGAAGATAATAAAAAAATGTGTTGGGCAGCGTTGTTCAAGAGCAGAAGATAGGATTGATTGCAATGGTAAAAGGGAGAAAGGGCACATCTCTTGGGAATTTGTGCATAATTATAGAAGAACATAGTAGATCCAGGTAGGTAGGAAGGAAGAACCGCAACACCACCTGACCCAGCACAAGTAGCGTTGTGCCTCAATTAGCAATTTCATGGGTCACATATGTGATGGGAAATAAATTTGTGAGGCTCAACATATGAACTCGGGGTGTTGATATTGTGAAAGAAAAGAGAGAATATTCAAGTGAATTTTTTATTGAATTATCTAATATGTGGAGAGCCATTTTAGAAGTCCTACAATAACTCAGTTTTCTAAGACTCGTATAAACAACACTAGATTTGCTAGAAATAGTAAAAATAATTAAGACACAACATAAGCATTAAGTTTAAATCTACAACTGATTTATCTTACCAAACCTATTTTATTTTAACACTTTTAAACTTTTTTGCATCACCATGCCCAAATGTAGTCACATGGGTCCCACATCCAAGCTCCATGACTCAAAAGGATTGAATATTACTCGTAGAATGATATAATATATTAAATTGGTACTAATATTTTAAGCCTATGGGCATAGGATCAGATGGATAAGATCTATTGTAGTCAAACCTAAATAATTGGGACTAATATAACTTGATGGCAATAATGTTGAAAAGATGACTAGGAACTCATCAGCATTTTCATGTCAAAATTTTATCTTATTCTTTATATTCTTATTTCTCAATATTATTTTCTAATTCCTCCATCATTTGTATCTTTCTTTGCTCTCCACATCTTTTCTCTCTTCTCCATGTCACATAACCTGCCACTGTAACACAAGGGTAATCATGTGTTGCCTCACTAGTAGCATGCTCCTCACAAAATGCATCACTTTAGAGTAGTTGTCTGAAATCATAAGGATCATCACTCCCCTATGCTAGGTAGTGGTACTGTTTCCCTGAGACAAAGAAGGGGCAGATAAAATGAGGGGAGGTTGTGAGGATGGAGAGAGGAAGAAATAAAATATGAAGCATATTAGCAAAAATAAGAAAAAAATATTGATTCATATCCTAATCATGTTTCAGTTTACTTCACATCTTCTTATATGAATTATTTAACAGTCACAACCATGAGCTAAATTGAAAGCATTTGCACTTGACAATATTTTTTTTTTTTGATAATCCAAATATCCACCTCTTCGAACCAACTAGGTGACCGCCCAGTCCCACAGAAGCTTTCCACCGGACACCAAGGTAAATCGGGAAGTGCTCACGGTTGTCCATCCAGAGCGGCCAACGTTCTTAGGTCTGAAATCCCACTAGACGAAAATATCCTGAAGTGCGCCATAGCTGGGATTTGAACCTTAAATGTCTATTTAACGGTTGAAATGTCTGACCGCTACACCATTGCCTTGGGGGCGCACTTGACCATACTTAGCTCATATACCAAGTTGAAATATAGTATATACATATAATTTTGTACACCATTAAAAGGGTTACCTTGAATGCAAAATATGAAACACACAAAAAAAAAAAAAAAAGAATAAACCCATGGTAAAAGTAACCAAGGGACCATTCATCGCTAATAATGATACACTGCACGCAATTGATATGTATTTGCAAGCATTTTTTTTATTCTGATTATGTCAATTGCTGAAAGCAAACAGGTTGAAATAGATATCAAAAAGTATTGAGTTTGCATCAAAAAACCAATTTTAAGACCATTAAATATATTCAAACCTTCATACAACCGCTCAACCCATTCATGCAATGGCATTTATAAATGGATCTTAAACTATGCCTCACCATCTTCCCTTACATCAACCCCAGTTATTAATATGATGGAACAAATGCGTACAAGATTATCTGTGAAGTTAATTTGAACATGTAAAAACCAGCACTAACAGTAAGGTCAGTTTATAGTGAATGATTGCTCATGTATGGTTATTTATGTAGAAATAAACAACAATTCAAAAGAAGTACAAACATACAAATATATTGATGTTAAGACAAGAATATACGGTGGAAAAAATAATGAACAAAACCACTGTCAACTTAGAAATGATATAGCTAAAAGAAATATCACCGAAGATGTAGTATGTGCCAACGCATATGCTGCTTCTATCCTAACTCTCCAAAATGCCTGCACCAAATAATTATTGAAAATAAAGAATAGGTTTATTACAAATAAGAATTAATTCATGGGGTGTGGTCATGACCTTTGAATCATTTAGGAAGCTATTAAGAGCATTAACAACAGCAAAAGAAACTTGTGGTAGTATTTTCAACATTGAAATTGCATGTGATTGAGCAATAACATCCTTGTCCTTCTCTAATTGATTGATCTGGCAAAAATACATAAAAGAAAAAAAAAACAAGTGAATAAAAATTCTATGAGTTCATTGCAAAAATAAGGATTTAAAATATGCTCTAATTCATAGAAATTAATGGTTGTTAACATCAGAAACAAACGTGCATCAATAGGACACAAGAAATAGATAAGTGAATTGATGAAAAAAGTGTACAATCGCAAACAATTTAGGAGAACTATAGAAGAAGACAGATCAATTAAATATACAAGTTGGATTTACAGGCATGAAAAGTAGATAATAAACAATCATGATAAGCATACATCTTTCATGAATATTGCAACTTAATGGGTCAGCATGTATCAGTTTGTTGTATAGTAACTTGAAATTGAAGTGTGTAGCTTAAATAAATATTTGACAAACTGGTGCTAGTTTATAAAATTTTTTTCATGAACAATAATACATGTAACAAAATTAATACTAGACAAATGACATTTCCCTTTCTTCCACATCTTCCCATATGCACTCTGAGCTTGCTTGAGCAAGAGACAATTGAATTGCTTCCAAAAGCATGATTGTATCAATCAGTCCAAAAATTTTAAGAATAAGAAAGAGAGAATCATTTATTTTCAAAAAAACTACACTGCTCTTGCAATAACTGACCAATTAACTTGCAGCTAGATTCCAAAACTAAAAGAAAGGACATTCATTATGCTAATAGATTGAGAATTAAACGTTTACAGAAATAGAAATACTTCACCCTATAACAGAAAATTCAAGAGATCATAAACCGTCTATGAAAATTCCCTTACCCACATCTGAACAGGTTGATAAAATTGTGTTTCAGCAAGATATTCCATTTCAGGATCTACTCGGACCCACAGCAAAGGTGATTCAATACTGAAACAGAAAAACATTCATCAAACTAGACGCAAAGCAAAATGTGAACAGAATAAGAGACCAAAGAGACATTAAACAACACACCCACTGCGGATATCCTGAGTTGAAGTGCCATCAGCATTGTCATCAGAGCCATCAGGTTTAGAACCTTTCTTTGGCTTCTGGAATCGCTTTGCAGCTAATTTGGCATGGCACTGTATCTCAATCAACTGGCACATCTCACCAGCCATAGGCAGAACTGGATGATCATACACACCATCAAGTTCATGAACCCGAACACTCATCATTCCAGGCCAACCTATGTCACTTTCTCTATTTTCATCATCTTGACCACCTGCAAAAGCTGAAGCTGGCTTCGCTGTGCATCCTCGGATGACAGCTAGCTCAATCATATTTCTTCGTTTGTTATAAGAGAGACCCATCCTTCAAACAACAATCAATGTAAGATAATAGATTATGAAATTGAAAGGAAGAAAGCTGAATGAACAAAAAGGAAAAACATTATTTTCATGTACCGCAATATAGGGCATCCACAGGATTCCACCCAACGTGGGAAGAACTCTTTTAGGAAGGGACGCTCCAAATTTCCAACTTTGTTAGCAAGATGTCTGAACTGTACAGTAGAAAAACACAGCTAAATACAAAAGATCAAGAGAATACTACATATGGTGTCCACTAAATTATGCCCAAAGAAATCCACATACAAGAGATTAAATATCAGAATCATAGCATGATACAGTATGTGTTAAACAAGGTACTTGAAACCAAACAAATATATGATAAATATTTAGTATACTTCACACATTTTCCTCTCATGGTAACAAAAATGTTTTGACTACAGGTCTAGGTGAAATTCCAGTGAGCAAACCAGTGCATTACACCAACACGAACAAAAAACACAAGCAAAGAATGAGAGTAGTTGATGCAAATAAAGTAGATCTAGATAAGATGAAACGGTTCTAATAAAATAAATCTGAGGATCTAAAATACGTTCTTTTTAAAACCAAGGCTAGAATACAATTTTAATTTATTTATCCTTTGACTATCTCCATAAAGCCTAGTCTAATTAATATGGTTCTTATTGAGATCATGTTATTGTGAAAGGCTATATATGAACCATTCATCCCATTGTTCTATGTATTATATAACATTACAAAATTTTCTACTTCATATTCTCTCTCTCCATTCTCATGGGAATGCAGCATATGCAAATTGTAAGATGATCAAATGAGGAACACAGATCTATCTTACGCTGTGTCATGTGATACTAGAATCCAACTTAGCATACACCTAATTAATCACCTTACTCCATTCATTGCACAAATCAGTGTACCACAGACTCATTGTTGCTCATGTCGTTCTCATTGTCAACGAGACCCATGGAAGGCTCACTTTCAGTCAGTATTGTAAATAGAAGTAGGCAGGGGCGGCCGCCTAGGCGGTACCTATGCAGTTGAATTTTTTTTTAGATTCCTACAATACAATAAGCTTCCTACATGGTCATTTTTTATGATGTTTACAAATAATATATAAATCCAGTGCCTAAGTGGTTGAACGTTTTTAGTGGTTGAATGTTTTTAGGGTTCCTACAATACAATAAGCTTCCTACATTGTCATTTTTTATGATGTTTACAAATAAATATATAAATCCAACTAACAAGATAATTAATAAAATTTCATCACCATATTAATACTATAAAAATAATATCACTACTTATACCAAAAGTCTAAATTTAAAATTTAAAATTTCAATCCAACATGGCAACAAGTCAACAAGGACTTAGACTAAACATAACTAATCTTCAAAATCATCTACACATGCACCATCAACTACATCCATAACCCTCTCATCATCCGACTCAAAATCAACATCTTCATCCTCCTCCGATGTATCTAAATCCTCATCAAGTTCTCTAATGGGAATGTTCCTTGCGCTCCTCCTTGGTTGTAGCATTTCATCCGCTCCCAAGGCCTCCGCCGCCATTCTCCAAGTAAGTTTTGAACTCGGCTCGACCTCAACTTCATCACCACCATCAACAAGTCAACTTTGAGATTCACTAGCTTGAGAGGATAGAAGTAAATCTCCGGCTCGACCTCTTTTACTCTTTTTCTTCATAAGATCAACACTGAATTTAACATATACAAGATCATACAATCTTGATAGCTCGAGCTTATTCCTCTTCATCATATGTGCCTAAACAATTAGAAAATTATTTTAAAAAATAGATAACATAATATATAAATTACTTACTTACCCCTTCAAATTAGCTCCAATTTATTTCACACCCGGAATCATTACCAATTTTTGAAAGTTTGGAGTGTCACCGCCAAAATTGAACCACCATCCAACTTTAAAAATAAAGAAGCAAAACAAAATAAACCAAAAAATAAGTAAAAGAGACGTGTATTTTAGTAAATATAAATAAAAGAAAGAGATATACCCGAATCAAAGTCATGGTACACATCCACCTTCTCATATGCCACCTCTACAAATTGTCTAAAGCTTTGACTGTCAATTGCATGAAAAGGAATCCCCCGCCTCATAAATCGATCTTGTAAGGTACTCATGCACATCATTTGTAAACTTTAACTTTAATGTATCATTTATGTTTTGTTGTCTTGCCATTGTTGGATGTGGATGTCCATTTATCAATAGGCCCGAGATGCTTTGACTTCTTTTTAGAAGAATCTCCCTCCCCTTGATAATCTTCATCCTCTACATCAACACTTATATTTACTTTCATCCTCTCTTCTTTTAGTTCTTCCACCATTTCTCGCTTGTTATTCTTGTCATTTTCAAGATAAGCTCTTACTCTAGTTTTTTTTTTATCTTCGTCGGATGCTATAGGACATGCTTCAACTTATCATACAATACCGCAATATGATGTTTCATAAACTCATCCCTTAATAAGCCTCTTACATAATTTACATGTGATCCAATCTCTTTTTTCTTAACAATACAATACCTTATAATCCCAAACAATATCACTAGACTACCGCTTCAATTCCACCTGTGGTTGTTTCTCATTTTCCGCCAATAATCTTCAATAATCAAATAAAAGATAAAAAAATAGAAGTTAGAAAAAAAAATTACTATAAAATAAAACACCAATAACCAAGCCTTATCCCACTAGGAAGGGTCGGCTATATGAATCTTTCTGCATCATTAGGCTCTGTCCGCTATTATATTATATATATTTAAATAAATTTTATCTTGTTTTATTGTTGCTAACCAAATCTCTTCTTTTTTCTTTTTTTTTGCATTACTCTCTCTCGTTTGATCTATGCATTTGTCATAATTTCACAATGCCTAACTGTGACATTTATTGGTCATCTAAGCACATGTTCAAACCATCATTAACGTGCGTTTCTTGAAGTTTTTTTATCAATAGAAGCAACTCCAACTTTCACTCTAATACTCTTATTCCTTATTTTGTCCATCCTCTTATGTTCAACACTCACCTTAACATCCTCATCTCTGCAACTTTCATCTTCTGCTCATGTGCCAGAGTCATAGCACAACATAGCAGATCTAACTACCATTTTGTAGAACTTCCTTTTGAGTTTTAGAGGAACTTTACGATTACATAAAATACCCAACATTAACCTCCATTTCAACCATCCTACTTGTATTTTATGTAAGATATCTCTCAATCCTTCATCATTTTGCAATAATAATCCTAAATGCTTAAAACTCTCGATTCCAAATAACTCATCTCCTATCTTAACAATTATCTCATTACGTCAAATATTGTTAAACTTAAATTTCATATACTTTGTCTTTACTTTACTAAGTCTAAAATCTTTTACTTCTAATATTTCCCGCCAAAATTCTAGATTAGCATTTACTCCTTTACGTGTCTCGTCTATCAAAACAATATCATCTGTAAACAACTTACACGATAGTACTGAATCTTAAATGTGTCTAATAAATTCATCCATGATTAGTGTAAAAGATAGGAACAAAACGTGATGTGACCCTACTGATGGAAATTTCTCATAACCAATAAAATATATCACACGTTAAAGAAATGAGTATCTTTACCAAGTTAGCATAAGCAGATCCAACTACAACCTCATAACATAAAGCATATAAATAATTTTGCTAGCATTCACTAACCTCTTTAGTGCTCACTTTTCTCATGGAACGAGTTGAGTCACTCGGCTTCACAATAATCTGAAGAATCTGAAAGTGAAAAGAAGTAAAGAGAATAATAAAGATTCCCAAGACAATATATAAAATCTATAAAGCTAAATTTTAAATATATTACTTCTATAAAAAAAATGCAAAAGTAGCAGTCTGTAAATTATTTTGAGCATAATCATGTAGATTAGGTGATAAATACATCACCTTAGAGCAATAATTCACTATAAAGTAATAGTTACAGATGGAGAAAGAACTATTACAACATTAGACAAGGCATCTGCATACTCTTGGTGAAAATCATACAAATATATTTGTGTACTTTTCCGCAAGGTTCACAATCTTGATATGTACAGAAGTTTCAGATTTTAGCTGTAATGATCATGTTTCAATACGGTACCAATGTTTGGACATATGTTGTCAGTGGAGAACTGGATGGGAAAGAAAAGGATGAAAACAAAAAGAACAAGAGAACACATCCGTATTCCTAACTTCCATATGAAATCGTATAACTTTCATATTGTTGCATGAAAAACAACTAATTGAAAAGTACTAGGGGCAAGATCTACACATATTACCTTAGAAAAAACTTATGACAGCCTCAATAGAAATTATATGGAGAATTCTAGAAAAGAGAGAAGTTAGTGTAGCATATATTGAACTAATTAAGGATATGTATGAAAGTATAACAACCAGTGTGAAAACTTCAAGTGGGTTAATTGAAGCATTTCAAATAAAAATACTGTAGTACATGTTGTTTACGAATAATATTGTTTTGGTAGATGAGATATGGGAAGGAGTAAATACAGACTAGAATCTTGGCGCAAAAAGAATTTAAAGTTTATAAGCATAGTAGAATAAAGACAGAATATATGAAATTTCAGTTTAGCAATATCAGACTTAAGATAGGAAATGATGAATTATCAAGTAGGATCATTTTTATAAAACAATGGAGGGATTGAGAGATATGTCTTACCTAAAATACATGTAGAATGGTTGAAATAGAGGAGAGTGTTGATGTGCGTAGATTATATATGGTTTTATGTATTGTTTAACGCACATCTGCTTGTATTTCATTAGCATGATCTACTTTATCGCACCCTATTTCTTTATGATTTTGCTACTTTTACTAGCTTGATTTAGAGAGTTGCTCTTTGTTGGTTTTCATTGATAGGACGGGTTTTCGAAACAAATATAGAGCAATGGAGCAAGTTTGAAGAGAATTCAAAGTGGTCGTGCCTCTCCCAGTGCTCAACGCAGAAATTATCCCGACGTGTTCGTGTTCCTCAGGCCAAATGGGGATCCAAATGATGTCAAAATGGAGCCAAATTTCTTCCACATGACCGGGACAAGCTGAAGAACATGGTTGTGTTGATTTCCCATTTTCTACATAATGCTACACGGCATGGCCGTGCCTAAAGTGTCAAATTCCAGACAGTACTGCAAAGCGAAAGTAAAATGGCTATAACTTTTCGATCGTTTAGAGTTATAGGCCATTCCAAATATCAAACTGAAGAGGACTTGAAGATCTACAACTTTGTTTCAAACATTAGCCCATGAAAACCAGGTCTTGGGGGCACACGGTCGTGCCTATCCGCCATGTGCCAAGGCACACCTAAACTGCTCTACAGACCAATTTTGAAATGGTCATAACTTCTTACTCGGTTGGAATCTCGGGATATTCTCTACATCAAAATTGAAGATGACTTCAGGATTTACAACTTTCATAAAAACATCAACCCGAAAAAATAGCGTCTGGACATCCAAAAAGGAGACACAGTTGTGCCATTTTAACCGTGTGGAGCACGATCAAGTCGTGCCATTTTAGCCGTGTGGAGCACGGTTGGGCCGTACGAAATCGCACGATCGTGCGACCCAAACTGCACTACAGACCGATTTTGAAACCGCCATAACTTCTTGCTTGGTTAGAGTTTTGCGATGTTTATATCAAATTAAAGAGAACTACAAGATCTATAACTTTGCTAAAGACTTCAACCCGAGAAAACGGCGTCTTGACACACAAAAAGGGAGACAATGTAGTGCCTTGCTTCCAAGCAGAATTGTGAAGGGGCGTTTGTTGAAATGCTTGTGTGGTGAATACATATAGTTGTGAGGGTTTGACCTCCACGCAGAGGGAATGTCCGAGATCGTATGACCGAGGAACCTTAGTGACAAAGGTTATCTTTAACCGGACATCTCGGGCATTACTTTGAAATGAAGGTCAATCCTTTACAAGAGATTAGTCAACACTACTTAATAGGTTTCTCCTTATCCCGTGTTAGGAAATGTTTGGCGTAATCTAGAGACGTATAACCGAGGACCCTTATTACAAAGGATTACCTTTAAGAGGACTCTCTAGGCTACCTACTCTACTTAATGGCATTGGATGCCCAAGGGGGAAGTACTCTGGTGCACTTCTGCAGGGCTAACACCAGTAACTAATTAGGATCTCTATAAGAGCATAGACATGGAGATTAGGATTTGAACAATCCATAAGCCATCAACTAGCATTGTAGTGAAACTGAAATCCTAGATTCCACCTATCCAACCCTTCTCCTAAAGATCAACTCTTCCTCTCTCTTCTTCTCTCCTCTCGTTTTAGCAAGCTTTCAAACCAACCCTGCGATCGTCTAAATAACTTATCTTTACATAATCAACTAGTGCTTAATCATCCCTATGAATCGATATTTTATTACTTGACGACGTTTCCGTGCGCTTGCGGACACACAATCAAGTGTCGGGTGTTTTATTACCTCTAAAACTTAAAGAAAAGTTCGATAAAACGGTGGTTAAACATACTATGTTATATGACGTTGAATGTTAGGTTATGACTTGAGCACATGAGCAGAAGATGAGAGTTGCAAAGATGAGGATGTTAAAGTGGATGTGTGGATATACGAGAATAGTCAATAAGAAATGCGAGCATTAGAGAGAAAATTCTACTGAGAGAAAATGTGAGAGGCACGTGCGGATATGTACTTAGACGGTCAATAAATGCTTTAATTAGGCGATGTGAAACTATGACAAATATGCACATCAAATGAGGAAGACCAAAAAAGACTTGGTTAGCAACGATCAAATAAGATAAAATTTATTTAAATATAAATAATGATATAGTAGTAAATAGAGCTCAATGGCGTAGAAGGATCGATATAGTGACCCACCTAGTGGGATAAGACTTAGTTGTTATTGTTGACACATTTTGTAGTATGCCAAGGATATCAAATGTTAGTATGACATGGTAACCATCAACACCAACATGGTTGACACAGCACATTTACATATGTCTAGTAGTTTCTGAGTTTAAGTAATTTCTCGAAACGATGTATTTCGACGATACCACATGTCACTATCCGAGATTTCAATTCATGCTCTTGACATAAAATTGTTGTGGATGTTGATGAGTGTTCAATTTAGTAGAGTTTTGACTTGACATGTACAATCTATTTTGTAGATCAAATTATCCTAGACGAAGCCTAAAGAAGCCTTTTATGTTTAAATTGAGATCCAAATTGGTCCAAGTGTCAGTTGACTTATTGCAAGCATTGCAACTTAACCTATCTTCGTGGCAGCTAATTATTTGTTCCCTGAAATAGTAGCAATCGACTAACGCACAAGGATCAGTCAACCGTTCTCACTGTGAAGTTGACTGGCAACCATTATATTTGCTCGACTGAACCAAACCATGAAAAACATAAACAGCTTTTCTGGTTATATTATCCAACTGGACAAAAAATCACAAAATTTAAACAGCATTCATGGTAACATCAGTCGACTACCTAATGGCCACCAATCAACTGCCTAATGACCATCAATTCATTGCCCAAAATCAGAAAGCTTAAACAGCATTCGTGGTTCCATCAATCGGCTCACCTGTACTTCGTCAACTAGCCCAAACCACAAAACTTCCTAAGCATTCGTGGTTGCATCAATTGAGTGTCCAATGTCCATCAGTCAACTACACAAAACGACAAAGCTCGAAGATCGACAGGCTTGAGGTTTCGATCAGTCGACTATTTAGTAATCATCAATTGACTAATCAAAATCACAAATCCAAAACCAATAGGATTTAATATTTTATAATCCACTCACTGATACAATCAGTTGACTTCATACACTAGTAATCTGGTACCATGTTCCAGTCGATTGTGCACCTAGGCTTGATCATTCTACTGATCAAGTTTCATATATCTTTGAGTTCTACTCACGCCCCAAGTGTATAGTTCACTCAAAGACTCACAGCTCACCAGTCAAAAAGGCATCCATGCATTTGGGATTTTCGTGCTTGGAATCTCCTCGTCTTCGGGCCTTCTTTGCCTAGCATACATTCTCCCTGAGCTACTGTGACTTCATCGCTGCCAAGAATATGGTCCTCGAACTTCCTTGCCTAGCATCCAGTCTCTTGACCCAATGGGACTTCTTCACCAAGTATCCGATCTTCATTGATTTACTTGGTTTTCTGTAATTGCACCTGCAATACCTATCAAACTTCCTGCACCTACACACTTGACATACAAAGTGAGATCACATATAATTTCTAACTTAAACTCGGCACACAAATTGAACCCACATGCAATACTACATGCTTGGGGCATGATTGCACCAATACTAATTTGAAGAATGAACACTATGTTAGGCGGTTTAGGAAAATTATAATTACCCAACAAAGGTATTTTATTATACTTACTTTGGCACTAGTTTAGTAGTTGTTTGGTTTATTTCTATGAATCTCGATGATATCTGTCATGGCAGAACAATTTATCCAAAATTCAATCAAAGCATGCACAATAAAAAGGTACACGGATTTAGGAAAGGTAGCTGTTGTGCAAGATTGGACTGTAGCAAAAGAAAAATATACCTTGCGAAATGATTCTGGACCTATTTGCTTCTCCAACATTTGAAGAACTGCAATCTGTAAGAAATAGCAAAATGTGACAGTTACAGATCTTTGTTATCTAGGAGATTGAAAAAAATAAGGTAGCTAACTTACAGCTTTCCAGGACCTAATCTTTCCATACAAACCAATCTGCTGAGTCCCATATAAATCACTTGAAGCAGCAGAGGAGCTCAAAGCAGTAGCGCCACTAACATCAGCTTTACAAACAGCTAAGTTAGCCTGCAAATGAATTCCAGATAACAAGGTTCTGAGGAAAACCTGTGTACTAGAGGATAAAATAAAAAATGATGATCTAGATATGCTTTGCAAATTTCAACTACAACAATTGAACAATATTACCAAGGTTTAACATTTTGATATGAGTGTCAATTGCAATATCAGCCCAGACAACATGTCCATACTTTGTAGAGGTTAGCACAGGCTCACTCATGCTGACAATGGTGCACCCTATTGATCCCTCCCATTTAGGATTGTTTAGCTCAAGAAACAAGCATAGCAGTTTTATAGTCCATTGAATTCAAAATTCTTATAATGAACTTCAAAAAAAAGGTATAACGAACTTATCAACTTGTGGCATACCACTCTATTAAAGACATATTTACCAATATCATATCAGTATGAGTCTCTTCTAATACCAGAATGACGGTATTGCATTAGAAGAGAGCATGGATTCATATGAAAAAGATCAACTTCATAAATTTGCATCGCTAACATCAGATATTGATCCCAATGGCATAGGAGGATCCATATAGTCAACCCCTCTAATGGGATAAGATTTGTTGTTGTTGTTGTTGTTGTTGTTGTTGTAACATCAGATATTGATCCATGACCTTTGAGATTTGAATTGGTTAATCAACATGTTTATCAAGACATCTCAATTGAAACTGGAAATTGAACCAGCATGACTTAGATTGAAATCAAAGGCACAAGATATCAATGAAAGTAGGCCTCAAAATGTGATTGATCACCATATGATGTACGGTTGTGAGTATCATGAACCTCTATTTTGAGTTTGAGAAGAGCTCTTATACTTTATAATAAACCATTATTGTCATATTCAAGATCTAATTGAATGCTGTGAACTCATTTTACAATACAACCAGATAGTAGCCAGTGAATCTATTTAGTGATTGCAGAATGATGAGAGTAATGTGTTAATTAAGATAGATTGTTGAATATAAAAGTCAGATCAGTGCATTGGATCAGGTTTTCAATATATCATGATTTAAAAAAGTCTTTGTAAAGTTTAGGTGTAGATTACAGGCATATCATGGACAATATATGACGAACAGACTTGTTAGAGTTATTGGTTTATGATCATTATACCTTGCCTACTTTATTGAGAGGTAACAGATTAGACTTTATGTTAGAACAAACTAAATGGTGTGTTATTGGTGTTGCTTTAATATATCCCTCATTGGTGTTGGGGATTTGCTTGACGTTTTGGTCTTTTCATCAATGTGTTGCACAATTGCTATGGTGCATTTTAGTATGTATTAGATATACCTTGACATGGAGATTTATTTGCATGTATTATGAGATACGGATTTATTTGTATATATAGTTCTTTTTAATATTGTAAGCTTTTTTAATATTTGTTATATTGACTACATATTGACTTTCCAGTGGTGTTCCCTACTTAATTTCATAACTAAAGGAATCTTCACACATGCCATCTATGTACTATGAAATACTTGCAATAGATATACAAGTGTTTTAAATATTTGAGAAAGGAATAAGGCATCGAAAGCGAAAAAAGGGAACTCATACCTTGTACCTCCTATAACGTGCCTCATTGTTACCCAAGAAGCGCTTGATATAAGTATCAGTCAGAAAGCCGGCTAGGCCATCTAGTAACCACTCTGCAACCAGTGCAAGTCAACATTATTGAAGGTCAATTCTACATGTTAAACTTGGCCATTTTAATATTTACCATCAGTTGGCTCGTCTGCAGTGATGTATACACCAAACCATTGCCTTGCAAGAGCATGAGCAAGCTTAATTCTGGTATCAATTGTCTGTCGATTGGAAGTGTTAAGAATTGAATAAAATATAAGAAATTAGAGAAAAGAGTACAAGCAACCTAGTTGAGACACTGGCAACCGAGTATGACTGTACTAGTAGCAATAGTGTTGGATTACTGTGATCAGACCATTGATGTATTAGACGTCTGCAGTTGATGGGCATGCTTAAAAATAGTTTAAATTGCAGAATTGACTGGGACAAATATTACCGAGTTCACTGATAACTACCATTTTGTTGATTATTTTAGGCTCTAAAATCCATGTTTGATCCACATTTTACATGCTTAAGTTTGTATTTATATTAGTTTCATGAATTATCTCTATTTTGGCTTTTAATTCAAATCTTGGTATATTCGAGATATTTTGGCACTAAAATTTGAATATCATTTTGTAGGTTTCAATTGATCATGGACCTAGATCAGATTGGGTCAAACTTGAGTCAGAATCGGATCCGGATCAAAGGGATCAAGCATCAGATTAATATGGGCCGTCCATTCAAGAGAACGGCTAGATCTGAGCCATCGGTCAACTTCTGATCAATCCGAGTTCAAGATAGAGTCAATCATGACCACAAATCAAGATCTGAAAATTTCAGCCAAATCAGAAGCAATCTAACCGTTGGATCAAGCTCAAAATGATCTAGACCATCCATTCAAGAAAAGGGAGGATCTGAGCCATCCGCCACTGATATGGTTGATCCGAGCTAAGGACAGGTAGATCAGGACCCTTGATCAAGATCTGGAGACTTTGGTTCAGATCTGCAGAGATCCGACCGTTGGATGGAGCAAAAACGATCTCAGCCGTTCGTTTCAAAGTATTTACGCCATTAATTCCCTGAGACCTGGTCGTCGTCGCGTGTCGCCAAGCCTCCATCGCAGATCCAGTTTCTTCTACCTTTCTTCTTCATTTTCTTCATCAATTTTGACCTGGTTTTCTTTGTTAGATCGCGCGCGGCCCATCAGATTTGTTCGTCTTCAAGAATTCAGATCGGGGAGGTAAGATTTCAATTAAGTTCGCTAATCCTAATCGCCGCAGCTGAGGAAGTGCAGGTGAGGGTGTCGCCTGTGCTCTGCCACTGTTGATTCCGATCGATAGCTGTTGTCTTCATCAAGCGGATGCAATCGGAGCTTGTGGAGGGGTTCTCTGAAGGCTACCGAGAGTTTCCAAGCTCGATCGTTACTCAGCCAATCGAGGAGGAAGAAGCCGGAAGCAGATTTCAACTTCTGACCGATCGGGTTGATTGGACAGAGATGACTCTGATCGGTCCCGTGACCGATCAAAGGAAGACCTGATCAGTCGATTGACCGATCAGGGAGAGCAGAACAGCAAGGTCAAAGGCAAACTGAACAAGGAAGTTTTGCTTCGCAGATTTTTGAGTTTAGAGGGTTTCTAACTCAACCTTCATGTGACGGCGAAGGGAAGTCTTGTGATAAACTGATTTGGTGTTTAAGTTTAGACAATTTCGATTTCAAACATTTACTTTCTTCAATTATTCTAGCTTGTTACCTTCACTTCAAGTCAATGTCTTAAGAATTATTTTGATCTAGCTTTTATTTCCTTGCAATTAATTTTCTGCACTTTATTTCCTGCAATTAATTCTCTGCAATTAGTTCTTTAATTTCAATTCAAGAGTTTGAATTTACTTGTTCAATTGTCAATTAGGTTAAGTTTAGTTTTACACTTTCATAATTCATTTCAAGTTTAGTTAAGCTCATTTTGTTTCCGAATTGTTGTTTCATTTCCTTATCGCCAAAAACCCCCATTCTATTAGAAAACCCAAAACATTCGACAACAAATAAACTTGCAAATTCGAGCTTGAATTAAACATTCATTCAACTAGTCCTTGGAAAAATACGACCTGAGGCCCCTCTACTACATTTTTAACTTTGTTAGCCAAAGGGTTTTCAGCTTTATAAATATCTAAATTTGAGACTCACATCGTGACATCTAATTTTGAGACCATCATTCACCAACCATCAAAAGTTCCAGATCATGCTTTTAACTTGATAGCTAAAGTTTCAGATTGATGCAGGTAACTGAGGATTTTTCCAATTTGAATAACAGATGCCAAAATGGAACAATAATTATACCAGAGCTGAAGAATTATACTTCATGTAAAGTTAACACTTGATCTGAGCATCATGCTAATTCTTGTTTATCTGGGATATTAAGGTTTAATAAATTTTTCAATAAGAGACCAGGAATATAGATAAAACTCTGATACATTCACTACTGCTAGCCAAGTGTACAACAACAACAAACCAAGTCATATCCCACTAGGTGGGGTGGACTATATGGATCCTTCTACACCACTGGACTCTGTCCCCTATTATATCCTCATTCATATTTAAATAAAATTTATCTGATTTTATTGTTGTCAACCAAGTCTTTTTTGG
The DNA here is from genome assembly GCA_024364735.1 of Boesenbergia rotunda. Taxonomy (NCBI): domain Eukaryota; kingdom Viridiplantae; phylum Streptophyta; class Magnoliopsida; order Zingiberales; family Zingiberaceae; genus Boesenbergia; species Boesenbergia rotunda. Next base: position 126,150 of record JAGFNQ010010189.1, read on the forward strand.
TCTTCCTCTTCCTCGTTTAATGTGTGTATTTATTATAGTTTCACATCGCCTAACAGGGACATGTATTGGTCGTTTAAGTACATGCCCGTACCATCTCAAACGTGTCTCTCGAAATTATTCCTCAATAGATGCAACTCCGACTTTCTATCTAATGTTCTCATTCCTTATTCTGCCCATCCTCGTATGTCCACATATCCACCTTAACATCCTCATCTCTACGACTTTCATCTTTTGCTCATGTATCCGAGTCATAGCCTAACATTCAGCACCACATAACATAGCAGGTCTAACTGTCATTTTGTAGAACTTCCCTTTAAGTTTTAGAAGTACTTTACGATCACATAAAACACCCGACACTAACTTCCATTTCAACCATCCTACTTGTATTCTATGTAAGACCTCTCTCAATTTCTCTATCACTTTGCAAAAATGATCCAAAATACTTAAAGTTCTCAGTTTTAGACAACTCGTTATCTCCTATCTTAACAATTGTCTCATTACGTCTAATATTGCTAAACTTAAATTTCATATATTATGTATTTACTCTACTAAACCTAAAACCTTTCACTTCTAGTGTTTTCCGCCAAGATTCTAGTTTAGCATTTACTCCACGTGTCTCATCTATCAAAACAATATCATCTGCAAACAACAAGCACCATGGTACTGCATCTTGAATGTGTCTAGTGAGTTTGTCCATGATTAGTGTAACAAGATAAAGACTTAAAGCTGATCCTTGATGTAACCCTATTCTTATTGGAAATGCTTCAGTTAATCCGCCAGAAGTCTTCACTCTTGTCGTTACATTTTCGTACATATCCTTAATTAGTTCAATATATGTTACGCTAACGCCTCTCTTTTTTAGAATTCTTCATATAATTTCTCTTGAGTCCTATCATAAGTTTTTTTTAAATCAATGAAATACCATGTGTAGATCTTTCTTTTGCTCCCGATACTTTTCAATTAATTGTCTAAGAAAATGTATAGCTTCAATTGTCGACCTTCCAGGCATGAACCCAAATTGATTTTCGGTCACCGTGGTCTCCTTCCTGAATCTTTTTTCTATTACTCTTTCCCAAAGTTTCATGGTATGACTCATTAATTTAATATCCCTATAGTTTGCGCAATTTTGTACATCTCTTTTGTTCTTATATAAGAGAACTAGAGTACTTACTCTCCATTGATTAGGCATTTTTTTTGTTTTCAATATCATATTAAACAATTTTGTAAGTCATTCAATACTTTATTTCCCTAAGCACTTCCATACCTCTATTGAGATATCATTTGGTCTCACGACTTTTTCATTTTACATCCCTTTCAAAGCTTGTTCTACTTCTGAAAGTTGAATTCTACGATGAAAATTAAAATTTCTATATTCATTTGAACTACTTAAATTAAGTTGGTTCCCTAAACCTTCATTAAAAAGTTGATGAAGTAAATCCTCCACCGCTCTTTTATTTCGCTATCATTTACTAGTACTCTATTGCATTCATCTTTAATACACCTTATTTGGCTAAGGTCTCTTGTTTCTCTCTCTTGCATTAGCTATTTTATAAATGTCTTTTCCCCTTCTTTTGTATCTAAGTTTTGATATAATCGTTCAAAAGTTTTATTTTTTGCTTCATTCACTGATTTCTTAGTCACTTTCTTAGCTATTGTATATTTTTTTAAATTTTCCTCGTTCTTACAAATATATAATTCCTTATAAGCTATTCATTTTTCCTTCACTTTCTCTTGTACTTTCTCATTCCACCACCAAGATTCCTTACTTAGTGGTGCATGTCCCTTTGACTCACCGAATACATCCATAGCTATTATTTTTAACTTAGATATCATCTTATCTGATGTCGTATTAGCGTCATTGTATATTTCATCTAATGTTTGTATTCCTACCTTGTCATTCAATATGTTTTGCTTCCCGTCCTTTAACTTTCACCACTTAATTCTAGGAGTCGTGTATATTTTTCGTCTATTGATATTATGATTAAGGCATATATCTAACACTACTAATTATGTTGGATAGTTAAGCTTTCTCCAGAGATGACCTTACAATCTTTACAAATCTTCCTATCTCTCTTCCTAACCATAAAAAAGTTAATTTGCGATTTATTATTCCCACTTTTGAATGTGACTAAGTGTTCTTTTTTTTCTTAAAAAATATATTAGCTAGTATAAAGTCATATGCTATCGCAAAATCCAATATAGTTTTTCCTTCTTCAGTTCTTGTTCCAAACCCATAACCCTCATGTACCCTCTCATATTCTTCATTTTTTACTCCGACATGTCCATTTAAATCGCCTCATATTAAAATCATTTCATTTAACGAAATATTTTGTAATACCTCATCTAAATCGTCTCAAAATCTTGATTTGGTTTCTTCATCTAATTTTACTGAGGTACATATATATACTAATTGAATTCACAGCTTCTTTCGCCACTACTATCTTGAGAGCTATATTCTCTCCCCCTTTCTAACTACTCCAACAACTTCATCTTTTAAAGCACTATTTAAAAAATACCCACTCCATTTCTTGTTTTACTCTTTCCTGTGTACCATAACTTAAAACTCGAGTTCTCTATTATTTTTGCGTTCTCGCTTACCTATTTTATCTCTTGTACACACAAAATAATAATTTTTCTCCTAATCATCGTATCTACTGTCTCCATTGTTTTACCAGAGAGAATTCCTATATTCCATGTTCCAAATCTTAAACTATTACTCTTCTTATAATGTTTATTCTTATCCCACCTATGGTGTGAGAACTCTTGCTTATTTAACACTACACCCAAGTTCTCATGGAGATGTAGCGGTCCTTACCGAGACGTTACAGTCGGACCCTACAACGCGAATCCTTGCATATTTAGCACTACACCCGAGTTCTGAAAATGTAACGGTCATTGCCAAGGCGTTACAGTCGGACCCTGCAACACGTTCCTTCCGGGGAACATCCTAGCATTAGCATAATAGTTTAATGGATCCATTCATTCAGTATTTGCCATAATTTTTTATGCTGGATGACAACCTAATGCAACCCTCCTTTATCCGGGCTTGGGACCGGCCATGACTAGGTCGTCACAGGCGGAGTTTTAAACGATTAACGAGGTTTGAACCTCGGGCGACCGGCCCGGCCCCACAGAAATCTACCACTGGACGCTAGGCTAAATCGGGAAGCGCTCGCAGTGGGCGGTTCAGAAGTCCAGCATCCCAAGGTTCGCGCCCCATTTGGAGGAAAAAATCCTACAAAATGCGTCGTAGCTAAGGATCGAACTGCAGATGCCTAGGATAACAACTAAAATAAAGTTTTCAAACCATTTCTTAAGCAAATAGATAAAATGCTACTAATTAAGAGTGTTAAGATATCAAAAAGTAGGATCTTTTATTATGTATTCAACTAAATTGACATAGGGGTTAGTGGGTTTCAACTAAATGGAAATAAAATTGTTACATAAGTATCAACAATTCAGAATAAAAAATCTATCTACATGGAGAAGCTACCAAATCAGTCTCTCATGATGATTCAAGGTTTTCCTTTCAGGTCAGTTTAAAGATAGCTAATGTGAGACCAACTGATCCCTAACAAAATTATTCTTGCATGTTTCCAAGAATAATGCTAAAGAATGAGCAAGAGACTTAGATTCAATTAGATCTATTTGGCATCTTTCATGCAGGATAGGTGAATCCAAAATCAGATTGAAAGCATAAAGTTAAGATGGATTGCAGTTGCAGTTGCGATTAATGAACCATTGATGATCGCATAGCACAAGACGCTACTAGGATCCAGGAAGAGGAAAACGACGAGTTGATCAAGCAAGAAATGATGGTCCTACTGATTCACAAGGTAGGCCAAGGGCATTGCCACACAGGCTTTAGCGATGCCAGTCAATACTCTTGACATCATCACTGTCACAATAGAGCAGTCTTTATCAAAATTGTTATCAGCCTGCATCTCACTACATAGCATTCAACATCTCAGCTAAAAGGAAAAAAAGGTCAACCCATGGAAGTAAAGCTCCTAATGAAACTACGACCCTTTGGAAGCTATCAACAAGCAAAAATTAAGAAGACTACTAAAGACTCGGATAGCATGATGAGGTGGGATGTCAACAACATTGACAACATTACTAGCATACAGGGTAGGGAGACCAAAATAATGATGCAACTAGGAGTGTACTTCCTCTAATTCTCTATAAAATGTTCACAAAGATTTTCTCATTCAGTAGTTGTCTTTTCCTTCATGTATAAATATCATGCTAAGAATGGTCAAGATTTCCATAATAAGATATAAATCATTTGATCGGAAGAGAAAAGGAATATTGTATTGTGTATAGCTAAAATGCCTTTGTCTTCCACAAACAACATGATCTTGTTACAGTGAAGATGTGAATTTCATTCAGAGTCATTTACAGGATCAACCCTAGCAAACTGATGATTGATGAGTCTTTCTACAGCTCCTTTTATGCAGATAATGTTGCATAAAGAGAGTCCATTGCATTCGTCTAATACATGCCAACTTGACACTAACGTAATTCAGATTGAAAGATCAGGATGGCTTCCATATGTGAGCATTTCACACAGCATCGGCATTCATTAGATAATAGGAGCAGAACTACAACTTGTAATTGTAGGGCTTCTGCAATTTAATGGCGGAAATTTTACAATTTCATATGATAAAGTGTAACATGTTTCCTAGTATATTTCCGTCAATCTTAATAGGCATGTAAAGGATGTTTTCAAGCATTACAACATCAAAAAGGGTGTGCTTTGTGAAATTGGAGGTAGAAGCAAGAGTTGATATGTGATCAAGGGGGCTGTCACAATGCATTGAGTGGCAGTAAAGTACTAATGCACATCACATGATGCATAGGTTTCCAAGCGGGATCATTATTAGATGGAGATTTTAAATGATGAATCAATGATAGAGTCAACAAAAGCACAAGACAAAATTCCTTGATTAATGATGCAGCATGTGTCAAGTTGCTTATAGGATGGTTTAGAACAAAAAGAAAATGTTTATGTTAATCCATCGTGTGAGATGCATGTTCTAAGTCATGGAGCACAATAAGATTTTACCCATAATTTTCCTGTCCCGGTTAATAAGTCAAGGACATATTTTCTCTAAAATAGAAATATACCAATTTTACTCCTCATAACCTCGACACCCATGAGATACTTTGTCAACCCCAAGTCTTTCATATGAAATTGAGTATCAATGAAAGATTTAAAATGTGTGATTCTCATAGTATCACTTCCACAATATCATCTAAATACACAACTAATAGAATGATACCAGCAACTGACTGCTTGTCGAACATAGAATGGTCAAACTTGCTTTACATCATATCAAAATTTTCAACCTAACTAAATTTTCCAAGCCAAGCACTAAAACTTAGTTTCAAACCATACAAAGTTTTTTGAAAACGACAAACTCGCCCTGACTCCCCCTTAGCAACAAACCCATGAGATTGCTCCATATACACCTCCTGATGATCACTATGAAGAAAAGCATTCTTGATATCAAGTTAATGTAAAGGCCAATTATGAGAAGCAACCATTAAAATAAACAATCGACATTCCAACATGAGGAGAAGTGTGAGAATAATCCACACCATAAATTTGAGCAAAGCCTTTAGCAACAAGACGAGCTTTTAATCTAGCAACCGATCCATCCAGATTAACCTTAACTGCGAATATAAGTAGCAGCCAATTATGAACAGCAGCCATTGAAATAAACGATCGAACAGATGTCAACATTCCAACAAGAGAAAAAGTGTGAGAATAATCCACACCATAGGTTTGAGTATAGTCATTAGCAACAAGACGATCTTTTAATCTGGCAATTGATCCATCCGGATTAACCTTGACTGTGAATACCCATTTGCATCCAATATCCCGTCTCATTGAAGGTAGATCGACCAAGTCCTAAGTATCATTGTCATCTAAGCATTCATGTCCTCTATCATACATCTTTCCAACCAGGATGAGATATGGCATCACGAACAGTTTTAGAAATAGAGATAGAGTCAACTGATGCAATAAAAACACACGAGGAAGACGATAAGCCATTATAAGAAACAAAAGAAAAAGTAGGATAAGTACATTGGCATTTACCTTTACGTGACACAATAGGAAGATCATGAAGTAGACTGATGACAAAGTAGTAGGTGTAGGACATGAATCAAGAGGCTGACACATGAAGTAGACATAAAATAGGCGGCTTGACACGATCCGATTCCGGACGAGTGTGGAGGATGTGATAGAATACATCAACAATCATCATCCTCCTTTTGACGAGTCGGAATAGGTGAAGAACGGAAAAAAGATATATCTTATATGAAAGTAACATCAATTGTGAGACAACAAGATATGTATTAATAACGAGGCAATAACACCTATAACCTTTCTTAAGACGAGAATAACCCGGAAAGAACACTTTGAAGACATGGGATCTAATTTAGTGGCATATGGACGAACATCTCAAACAAAATAAGTGCTACCAAATATTTAACAGGAACCGACTTATTGGGGAAAAAATTATAAGGGATCTCACTATGAAGAACAGAGAATGATATGCGGTTAATAAGAAAACATGTTGGTAGAAACTATATCAGCGCAAAAAGGTTTGGGAGCATTCATTTGAAATAAAAAAGCACGTGCAATTTCAAGATGTCTATTTTTACATTTAGTCACACCATTTTGGAATCGCATATCAACATAAGGGTTTCATGAAGCATGTCATCCTGACTCATATAAGATTGGAATAAACCAGATGTATATTCTTTGGCATTATCACTTCGCAAAGTACGGATGAACGCATTGAACTAGGTTTTAATCTCAGCACAAAAGGCACAAAACAAAGAAAATAACTAAGAACGATTTTTCATTAAATATAACCAAGTTACACAAAAAATTATCACAAAAGTAACAAAATACCTAAAATCAGATTTAAACAAATAGGACAAGGACCCCAAATATTAGAATAAACTAATTCAAAAGAAATAGTAGCGCGTTTATTTACTCTATAATTCGAACTAAGACAGTGATGTTTTGCAAACTAACATGACTCACAATCTAATGAAAATACCTTACCATATTGTGGACAAAGCTTTTTGCGCAAAGGAAAAGATAGATGTCCCAACCTACAATGAATCTCGAAAGGAGAAGGGACACTCGAGCATGCAAAAAAATTTGGGAGCGGTGTGTCAAGAATATAGAGACCTCCAAACTCATGTCCTTTACCAATAATTTTCTTCGACAAAAGAACATGAAATATGTAAGTGATCAAGAAAAATGAAATGCAACAATTAAGATTACAGTTAGTTGATTACAAAGACTAAATTAAAGGACAAATTAGGTAAATATAAGACGGAAGGCAGAGAAAGCAAAAGGGTAGGATTGATAATGTCAGACCTACGAACACAAGATGGAGACCCATCAGCTAAAGTAATAGTAGGAGTGTTAGTTAGACGAAAAAGTAGAAAAGTAACTAGAATTAATTATCATATAATCCACACCCGAATCAATGACCCATTTGGAGGATAAAAAAACAACACGTGTTGTGGTTACCTAAATAAGCAATAGAAGTGAGAGAGGAAGATGAAGACTTGAGTGATTCCTGATATTGTGTGAACTTGACATATTCATCTGCAGAGATAAAACACTATTTTATCAAAGGCTTTATTAGTGGATGCAATATGAGGAAAGTGTTTTTGTTGATTTTTATACTGAAGTTATCTACACACAAACTTCGTATAGCCTAGATTACGATAGTAATTGCAAACCATACCATCCGAATTCGACGTTCAAGTTCCAAAGTCCTATGAGTCACCTCCTTTGTTTCCACTGTGACCAGTTGATCATCCAGGCTCATAATTAGTCTTGCGACTAACCAAAGCACCACTAAGTAAAGCAGGTGCAGTGCTTTCTGAGACTAAATACATCTTGTAAAGAGACCTTAGAACCAAAAAGAATTCTTAACTTAATAAACTCAAAGTCAGGAGATAGGCTAGCAAGGAAGCTCATGATAGTCATCTGCTCTCGTTGGCGTTGTTGAACAATCACATCTGGGCTAAAGGGCAACATATTAAGTTCCACACATGTTTTCTTGAATGTCATAAAATAATTGATCAAACGTTGATCTTGTTTTTCCACATAGTAAAATCCTTTGCAATCCTCATGCGTGCAAGAAAGATTGCCTTTTCCAGAATATAGACCAAGTAATCTATTAGTTTTTTAACAAATTCACGGTAATTAATTAAACAAATTACCTCACTATCAAATCTGAAAGAACAAACGAGTGCCCTCTCTAAGCCATGTCTACTTCAAATCATCTTAGGGTCATCAGTCAAATGACCATCTTTATCAATACTTCGTAGATAAAGACAAACAGATTTACTCCAATCCAAATAGTTCGAATCATTTAGCTTATAGTCCGTGATTTTAGACATCCCAGGCACCTTATCCGTCATAATAGAAGGCTTATTTTCAGCCATAAGATTTTATCCCAAAGTATGTGAAATAAGAGACGAAGGAAGGAAGACTTCTCTGTTTTGTGCAAAATTGCAGATGAAGGCACGGAAGGTGCGACACTGGCTAGCAAAGCAAAAAGTGTAAGAGTAGAGGACAAGGGCAGAACCGACGTTGGAGGGGAAACGAATGTACCAAACAGTGACGAACAGAGGAAGACGAACTGAAGCTGAAGTTGGGAGTCAAAATATCCAATCCAAAACCAAAACTAGGGCTTGAGAAGCAGAAGGATGCTAAGGGAATGGAGACAGATGGGTTTGAGAGCATAGACCGTCAGCGACGAACCGTGAGTATGCGCGATGCCACGCGCGCATTGTTGGAGAAAGGTGGTGGGATGAACTCGCGCCTGAGAATGCGCAAGTGTGAAGCAGGCTAGATATGTCGTGAGAAGCTCGTCGGGTGAGAGGTGGCAAGACTAGCACGGGGTTGTGAGTTCGTTGGGTCACGCGCGAACAGGGGTAACAGCGTCGGTGATAGCTCGTCGAGTCGCACGCGAACAGGAGAGGCGAAGTTGTCGAGTCACAGGCAACGACAAACACTAATTTGGCTGGAAAAAAAAACAAGAGTAGCAACGAAGATAACCCTAATTTCAAATCTCTAATGCTCTGATACCATGTTAATTGAGATAAAAAGAATTTGTACTCTTAGGAAACTTTAATTAGGCTAATTGATAATTTGCCTAATTAACCGATATATTAACTAATATATACAAATATTATGGTAACAAATATATATATATACAAATATGGTAATATATATATATATATATATATATATATATAAAAGCCAAGCTTGATGTGAGATGACAATTGAAATCAATAAATCTTTTACTATGTGCATGTACATAACTTCAAATATTTCAGAATGAAAAATCTCGTTGAATCAAATGAGTTTAAACAAAGTGATGTTCTCATCTAACTATTATGAAATGATAAAAAAAAAGGCCTTAGAATTGCTACCTAAATTCAAGGTTCAAAATCTAGAATTGTGTCAAAGTTGGATCATTAACTAAAACGATATTGTTTTAGTATCATGTGTCGATGCTTTAATGGATGGTGTCCGTAATGAATTGGAATTGAAGAAAAGATGAGGCATAGGAAGGAGATATTTCCTATGATGAGCATTGTTTTAAATCTTATACCAAGTCAGGTGAAACGGTTGAAACATATTATTCCGCTAAATTATTGAAACTCAACACCACTTATCCCACGCCTTCTTCCTTTGCTTCATCTCCTTCGTCCTTCAACCTTCAATCAATCACTGGCACCCTGCATCGGAGCATCGACATGATACCAGAATGATATTTTTCTAGTCAAAAGACTGAAACTACAACATGACTCGAGATTTTAAACCTTGTTACCGAGAGGTATCGAGTTTCGGTGTTTATCGGATCGATATATTTCGGCCGACACAGTACGATATTTCAAATCATGCTTAAATTAATTTGTTCAAGCAAACACTTTAAGCAAGTGGGTAGATATGGGAAATTTGAGATGAAGCAATAGCAATAAGACACTAATTATACATAAATCAATTTTGTTCACGCATGCACTTTCAGTAGGTGGGTATAATATGGGAAATTTGAATGAAACAATAGGAACAAAACACAAATTATTGTTATCAAAGAAAAAAGTATTGTCTCGCTAGGTGAGAATAGAAAATAAACATTCTCGTGCAGGTTAATGTTTTCATAGTATACTATCACAATATACCAAAAAGAAAAGAAAGCACCTTACATTATGTATAACAAACCTGGTCTATAACACTGTCATCAAACAAAATATCAGAGCCAAAGATGCAAAGGGATGCACCAAAGCTCCAAGAAGATATTGTTAGTTCAGGCGGGATGAAGATTTGCTTGTAAGAGCCAAAGGGAAAGGATGTGGAAAGATAATCTTCATAATGACTGTAGAAGAAAATTTGTGTTGTTAAATAAAAAAGAAAATGAAAGTCGTAGACAAGGAAATACTAAAGAAACACATAACAATAGTAATAACATTATAAATACCTCAAAACATTATGCAAAAAACCAACTGTATTCTGAAGCTTTTTGAAGTCTTGTGACAGGCAGATGTGTGATATGATGTTGCTATGATTATCTGGAAGAATTTCAAATGGAGCGACTACTAATGTTATCCACCTTGCGCTAACAGGTGTGGTCAACATATACACAAAAGTTTTACGGGGAGGATCATCTTTGCTTAAAACCTGCAAGAGTTTTTCATTTTTGCAGTGCAAAATTAACATCATGTTCTTCTAAACAGTTTATAACAAAGCACATTGCAGATAGTTGTACAGCCAACAGTGTGATGGCAAAAAAAAGTTTGGATGAAATTTCTTAGTGCAAAAAAAAAAACCAACGGGACAAAAAACACAAAAACTTAATTGACAAAAAAAAAATAAAAGAAACAAAAGGAAAAAGAAATAAAAAAAGATACCCCAGATTGCAGGGAGGTAGATTTAATCTTCTGATCCATGCATCATGGAGTATCATATTATGTCACACATTATGCCAAACATCCGTGATATCTCATGTTGGCATATGACACAATTCAAAAGAAGGCTAGCCCATGACAATTGCCAACCAATTTAGAACAACCTCAAGCCCCTTTGTCATCCTAATAGGTAGATCCATAATGTGATATCTCGTATCCTGTCAACTGGCATGGTTGCAATGTACAGTTTGTTAAACAATTAAATCCAATACTGTTCAACAGAGTAATGTCTCTTTTGTCGCTAGTGTTGATCCTACAACTGAGTATTATAGTGTGCCGACACTTATTTAAGTATTAGAGAGGAGTAACCAACAATCTTGAGAATATTTTCTAATTTATTGCTTAAAAATTTTAATTCAAATGTCTTTTAATTGTCAGAAACTTATATTTACAGCTAAACAAGTCAAGTTGATGAAGTATAGGAGTGCACTTATTCGAATTCATCTCAGTACTATTGGGAGTGCGTCAAGTGTTGGCATGTCTGTTCCAATCGAAGACTGAAAGGCATAACCCAAGACTTTGAGCCTTAGATATTTCACTCGAAAAAGTAACAAATCTATTAGTTTTTGCTTAGTATGGATCAAAGTCAATAGAACATGATACAATCATATGCAAATTTGATAAACGTATACCTATGGCTATTGGTGGGACATCGTTTAATAACAACATATTAGTCTAATCCTAATTTGTGCCACAATAAATGTCGTGTGTCATAAAGGAGATCTACATGCTAGAAGGTATTGAAGTGTATTGAAGTTGGAGCCAACTATTTGTTGTGTCACTTGAGAAGATATTCCTTATACACTAGCAAATTTTCGCTCATAAACCCAAAATGAACTATTCATAAGGAGTTGAAGAATCAAACAAAAAAAATTAAGCCATCCAACTTTTACTTTGATCCATTTTAGTATGAATAATTTACATAGTATCTCATTGGGATATTTTGCACTTTTTCTTTCCACAGACCAAATTCTTGCACAAGGCAAGTAATTGTTTAAGAGAGTTGATAGTTTGCATAAATGAACAAAAGGAATAATATAGACGATGAGAGATGTTCAAAAATATTTTTAAAAAATAAATAAATGAACTAGGGCCAAAGATTGAACTAGCTAGTCGGTGACTGTAACAGATGGTCTCATTAGCACTAAGAGATACAGAGATAGCTACTAAGAGATACAGAGCTTGCTACTAAGTGATACAGTGAATATGTATCAATAAGAAGGCTGGTAACAAAACAACCCTGATCGTTGCTACAATTATTTGTTGATTTGTCTGGATCTCATCTTAAGCAATATGGACAAAATTCCATGAACGGGAAACGGAGATAACCTAACTACTTGGTTTGTCTTCAGAAGAATGTAAAAGCATGATAAGAAAACTCTCTTGTTTTCATCCCTACAAGAAAACTCATCTAAAAGAAAAATCATTTCTATTTCCTTTCTTTCTCCCATATTTGCAATCCCCCATTCAAACAATCTAAAAGTTGCACAACGGTGAAAATAATACATTTTCACTGTCCGAGAAAATTGAAAGCATTGCTCTGAGAAGAACCATGCTGGAAGAAAGATGATGTGAATACCACAACTGTCTAGGAAGAGGCGACAGGTAGCAAATGAAGATTCCACTAGCCCTATATTGCAGATTAGGTAGACAACTTTCCATTGAACCAGTGATACATCATGTATGTGAGCTCAGAGAGAGAGTTTTATAACTAATCAAATGTAGGTCATGTAGATCAAATGCACTATATAAAAAAGTACCCCCAAACAATCAGTAGCATATTTTGCCTGAAATATTATAAGTAGATGCAATAATATATTATGCAAGTTAAAATTATAATAAAAAATTAAAGTACAAGATTAGTGCCCTTAGGAGATCGTTCACCTTGTTTCCATCCGTGTTTCCTTCCCTCTAGGAAACACACCCTAAGTCAAGAAGTCATAATTGATTATTGAAAGAACTTGTTTAAGCAATTCACATACAGAGCAAACCTTTTGAATACAAATAGTTACAAATTTGTTATGTAGGTTTCTTCATAAATATTTCTATGAAAGGAATTTAAAAAGGAAAATAAAGAAAGGAATAGAAACTAACTTGTCTCCATGTGTCTTCTAATATTAACAAAAGAAATATATGTACAATGATATTTTTTTAGCCAACAGTATGGCCTCAAAATTTGACAAATAGATCTTTATGATAACTGACCAAAATGTTGGTCCAATAAATCAAACCCATTATTCATAAACATATTTGAGTCTCCAAAAAATCAGTAGCATAGCTTACAAGAAATATTTATAAGTGGATGAAATAACACATTGTGCAAATTTAAAAATTTTAAATATATATATATATATAGGATTATGTCAACAACTCATAGTTTATTAATTGATTATCTGAAGCACTAAACTGGCAACAGAGCAAAAAAAAATTAAATAAAAACAGTCACAACTTCGTTATGTGACAAGTTCCTTCATAAATATGTCAATTAAAGGAATTTTAGAAAGGAAAAAATAAAGATTAACTTGTCTCCTTGAGTAATCTATTATTAACAAGAGAAATATTTGTACAAGACGAATTTCTGTTAATCTAACATAAAAATATTTATTTAGAAAATTGAAATTTTATAAGAAAACCCTCATATTGAATCTCGCACAACCTGTAAGTATGTTGACTAAATTATAACCTACCAACTAGTTCAATCAAAAACTGATGATGAATCTTATCAGTTCAAGTGGAAAGCTAGTTAGAAAATTCAAAAACCATTAGTAGCTGACTAAACCTGATCAAGAAATTAGTCAAACCTGATTGACCAGATTAGTTGATAATATTTTTTATTATTTCAATTCATTTTATTTTTTACAATCAATCTAAATGAATTTATTTGGCCAATAAGATTCATGAACCAATGCTATGACAAATATTTAAGAGAATGAAAAAAAAAGTATGAAATTTGGAATATGTATCGATTGTATGTCCAAAGGATAGCAATAGATGCACTAATTATAAAAGGCAACCCCATACCTGATGAAGTAAGTCCCCGCTGCTGACAGCTATAAGAGTAGCATCAACTGTGAACTCTAGGTCAAATCTGCAGTAGAAGCAATAACTCAAAACTAGCCAGATAGCTTTCAAAGAAAGAGGATGTAATGTGATTACAATTTCTCATCGAAATAATTTATAGAAATATCAACTCACAAAGTCCGTTGTGAAATGCTATCCAAGCAAGGGAACCAGCAATGAACACGCCTTATTTGACTATCAGTGAGCAACATATTGTCCGCAAAATGAATACCAGTTTCTGCCCTATCTATCCAATAATCAATGCGAACTAACTTCACATTCTGCTTCCAAAATGAGGCCACATGTAAACACAATCCTTTGATTCTTGAACTGAGACCCAGAACTTGATTATGATTGTAAAGAGATAATACAGTTGGGGAAGTATTCAGTATAATACCTTATCATCTGAATGACCATTGTAGCAATTTAACTGCTGACTGATGGAGTCTTGCGCAGAATTTTCACCATTGTCTTTATCCTGTTGCTGATTTATCTTTCCTGATCCATCATATGATATATGTAGATTGGGAACCATTTCTTTGTCTAAGGATGATATGTAAACAGAGCATGCGACATCAGCAGCTGAGCTTGGGCATGATACAGAAGAGATACTATCCTCTTCAATAACTTGATAATGAGGGAAATGTGTGAACTCAACTGGTTCACCATCCACAGATATATTGGTAACGATCATATTATCAGCATTGAAAGACATATGCCCATCCTCTGGGATGATGGTTTTCAATTCGGTATACCTTGAAATTGAAGAATAAATGTTGCTCACTAATGAGTAAATAAATTAATGCTGACAAACATTTTGACTTTATTAGAATATACTGATTTCTCACATGATATAGTCCTAGAAACGAACAAGTCATAGCATGATGATAATACAAAATTTTTCCACACATTAAAGATGACTATAGTAAGCCTGTCATGCTTTATGATCGGAGTAATGAGCTGTTAAAACGTAACACATGAAAATATGAGCAGAGTGTTAAGATGGGCGCATGGGGTTGCTAGAAAGAAAAAAAACACAATAACATATGAAAGAAATTTGCAACGATCAAGGCTCAAAATCTCAAGCTGTGCTGGAATTTCGATTAATGATTGGAACGATAATGTTTTGGCATTTATTTAATTAAATTATTATTGACAATAATGCTTTGGTATTTATTTAATTAAATTTGGAGATGTAGCATATTATAATTATGGTTTAAATTAGATTTTGAATTTTGCAGCAAAATTGTATTTATTTTGATAAGTATAAAATTTATTAAACAATTATAAATATAAAATTCAAGTCAGACTCAATCTAATTTAAAATTTCTGGTCCAGATTTTCTCAATAAAATAAAATTTGAAATTGAAATTTTATAAAAACTTTAAATTAATGAGAGAGTCTGTTTTAAAAAATAAACTTTTAATTTGATCTATTAGAGCACAGTATCATCAATGATGTTCCAATAAAATTAATTAAGAATAGTGAATATTATTTTCTCAATTTAATTAAATAAATTTTCATACTCTGCCTATGGTGAATAGGCTACCATGGTCAGTCCCAAAGCCCAAATAAAAGAGAAAGATTGTGTTAAAACTTAAGTAGTATTAAATATGCACAAAAAAAAACAAATCTTACGTTAGATAAGATGTGACATTATTACAAGAATATAGATTATGTTAGATTTGGAACATGGAAAGCTCACTAGCAAAGTAATAGATATAATGGTTATGAGTAAAATAAATATTTTATGTTTATGAGAAACAAAATGGGAAAGGAATGAAGCAAAGATGATATGAATATCAGATTTTAAATAATGATATATGGGAAAGAGTAAAACTACAAATTGAGTAGCTATTGATGTAGATAGCTCATTGAAGAACAAAGTGGTAAGAGTAGTTAGGAAAAGAGATAGGATTATAGCTCGTAAGATAGTGGTAGCAAAAGAAACTATCAATGTAATTAGCATAGATGCACTCAAGTAAAATTAAATGAAGTACCTGGCATAGGTTTCCGAAGACCTATATGGGGTGGTATAAAAAATTCCAACAAACTAGATGATTTTAATAGGAGGAAACTTAAATGGGCGTATAGGAGTAAACAACAACAACCAAGTTTGTCCCACTAAGTGGGGTCGGCTATATGAATCCTTCTACGTCATTGGTTCTGTCCCCTATTATATCACCATCTATATTTAAATAAACTTTATCATGTTTTATTGTTGTTAATCAAGTCTTTTTTTTTTGGCCTTCTTCTCGCTCATTTGATGTGCATAGTTTCACATCGTCTAACTGGAGCATTTATTGGTTGTCAAAGTACATGTTTATACCAACTTAAACATGTATCAAAGTTTCTCCTCAATAAATGCAACTGTGACTTTCTCTCTAATGCTCTCATTCCTTACTCTATTTAACCTCGAATGTCCAAACATCCACCTTAACACCCTCATCTCTGCAAAACATTCAACGTCATATAACATAGCAAGTCTAACTGTCATTTTATAGAACTTTCCTTTAAGTTTTAAAGGTACTTTATGACCACATAAAACTTCCGACACTAACCTCCATTCAACCATCCTGTTTGTATTCTATATAAGACATCTTTCGCAATTCCTCCATCATATGTAGATTTTGCTTTTGCTCCCGATACTTTTCAATTAGTTGTCTGAGAAGATGTATAGCTTGACATGGAAAAGAGAAGAATATTCGGGTAAGATAGGTCTTTATCTCTTGCATATTTTCCTATTCTATGCTCTTATCTCGAGTCTGAGCTTCTTGTTTCAAGAATGAGCCTGTAAAGATGCTCACTATTCCCTTCTAGGGTTTTATTAGTTGATCTCCAAGGTTTGTTAGGTTATGTTGAATCCTGATCTTTTTAGTGGTGAACCTACTACGGATAGCCTAGTGGAGTTCCTTCCTTGTCTTTGGATTCCTTGACACATTTCCCCTCGTCTTCTTGGAGACATTGGTAAAGTATAATTTTTGTGATATTTTTCCGGACTTCTATTGTAATGTTCTAAGAATTACTTTATTTTCATATTTTTACATAGAGCGGAACAAGTTAAGTTGTCGTGGCTGGAACCATGAATAGGAAAATAATTTATGTAATTATTATTGATAATTTTTTTATCTTAGAATCAAAATTAATTTGAGATTTGGAACCATGAATATTATCATACCTAAATCTCTACTTTATATTATTAATATATATTTTTATTAAAATTTTGAAATAACTATGTTGTAAACAATTCATATATATATATAGAGCAATGATAGAGAGAGTGAAAATGGGAAAGTGAAACCCATAGTGAATGATGTGGCATGACATAGCATGACGTGGCACTTTACATGTACACGTCCGATTATCGCTTGGACACCATCGGCGGCCTTCGGCCGCCGCTCCAAATCAAACTATACCCTGGGGGGTACGGTGAACCCGTCGGAGATCGTGCATGCAAGATGCCACGTCATTCACTATGATTTTCACTCTCCCATTTTCACTCCGAAACTGTACCAGCACGGCACGATACCGAAACCGTATCGTTCCGGTATGGGACCGAAACCTTGGCACGGGTCGAGATTTTAAACCTTGGCTTGACCTTCTAGAAATAAATTCAAATTGATTTTCGATCACCGTAGTCTCCTTATTTTTGTTCTATTATTCTTTTCCAAAGTTTCATGCTATTACTCATTAGTTTAATACACATATAGTTTGCACAATTTTATACGTCTCCTTTGTTGTTATATAAGAAAACTAGAGTACTTAACCTCCATTGATTAGGTATTTTTTTCATTTTCAATATCATATTAAATAATTTTGTAAGTCATTCAATACCTTATTTCCCTAAGCACTTACATACCTCTATTGGGATATCATCTAGTTCTACAATTTTTTCACTTTGCATCCCTTTCAAAGCTTGTTAAATGGGCATATATAAGTAAGAAAACAAAAATATGATAGGGTACATAAGGCTATGATTTTGGAACAAGAAATGAAGAAGAAAAAGTTATATTGAATTTCGCGATAGCATATGAATTTATAATGGTTGATACATTTTTCAAGAAAAGAGAATATCACCTATTTACTTTCAAAAGTGGAATAATAAATCGCAAATTGAATTTCTAATGATCAAGAAGAGAAAGAGGTATAGAAAAATTTATAAAGATTGTAACGTAATCTTAGAAAAAATTTAACCACCCAACATAAGTTAGTGGTGTTGAATGCGTGCCTCAAGCAAAATATTAGTAAAAGAAAAATGTGTATGACTCCTACGATCAAGTGGTGAATGTCAAAGAAAGGGAAACAAAGAATTTTTAAGGAGACGATAGAAGCACAAGTGTTAGGAGATAAGAAGAAATACAAAAGAAATTATAAAAAAAAAATTATACATTGTAGAATGAAAAAAAAAACTTTAAAAAGTATACCGCAAGATCTGTACACTTGTAGAATGAAGAAAATTTTAAAAAGTATATCGTAGCTAAAAAGAAGGCTAAAAAAGCAACAAGTGAAGCTTAGAATAAAGCTTTTGTACACGTGTATCGACAACTTAATACAAAAGAAGAGGAAAGGGGCATACATAGAATAGCTAAAGCGAGAGAGAAAAATAAAGAATCTTACCCAAATAAGATTCATTAAAAATGAATTCAAAAGGACAATAAAAAAGGATGAGGAAATAAGGAGCAATAGTAGAGGCATTCCCATCTATGCTTTAGCGAAGGGTTAAGAAATTTAAATAGGTCGGAGGAGAATAGAAATTTAATTTTTATCGGAGAATTCAATTTCAGAAGTAGAACGGGCATTAAATGGAATAAAAAATGAAAAAATGATTGGATTGGATGATATTCTAATAGAGGTATAGAAATGCCTAGAAAAACGGAGTATTGAATGACATACAAAATTAATCAAGCTGATATGATAACAGGAAAAAAAAAGTTTGATAGAAGATACATATTTTAGTCCCCTTATTAAAAAAAGAAATCGTACAAAATTATGTGAATTATAGGGACATTAAGCTAATGAGCCATACAATGAAACTTTGATTAAAAAATAAAATAAAATAAAAAATTTAGTAGACAAGGTGGTTGATTCATGCCCAAAAGGTCAACGATGAAAGCTATATATTTTCTTAGATAATTGATTAAAAAGTATCGAGAAAAGAAGCAATACTTACACAAAAAGAAGCAATACTTACACAAAATCTTATGATAACCAAGTATTATCCTACTAGGTGGGGTTAACAAAAAAGATTATGATGGAATTCCAAAAATATATAAAGGATTTTAGAAAATAAATATGTTAGCATAGAGTATAGTGAGACAATTAAGAATACGACGATGTAATGACAAGATTAAAGTTTACAATTAACCAAAATGCTTCCTATAAAAATAGGATTATATCAAGATCAGCTCTAAGTACATATATCTTTTTGCACCAATAATGAATGAACTCACAAAACATATCCAACATAGGTTATTATAGTACATATTGTTTGCAAATGATATTGTTTTAATCGATAAGACTCATGCAGGAGTAAATACTAAGCTTGAATCTTGGCGGGAGAAGTTAAAAGTCTTAGGCTTAGTAGAGAGACAAAATATATAAAATTTAAGTTCAACAGTAGTAAACGAAATAAGAGAATTGTTGATAGGAGATAACAAGTTACATGTAGCCAAAAGTTTTAAGTATCTAAGATTATTTTTGCAAAAGGATTGAGGGGTTGATAGGTATGTTTTATATAGGATACAAGCAAAATGGTTGAAAATGAGGAAGGCTTCAAGTATTCTTTATGATAGTAAGGTACCTCTAAAGCTTAAAGGGAAGTTCTATTACTATAGAATGGTGGTTAGACCTGCTATATTATATGGAGTTGAATGTTAACTATCAAGTGAGCACATGAGCAGAAGATGATAGTCGCAAAGATGAAAAAATTAAGGTGGATGTGAAACATACAAGGATACAATAACAATCAAGCCTTGCCCCACTAGGTGGGGTGGGCTATATAAATCTTTCTACGCCACTGGGTTCTATCCACTACTATATCATCATCTATATCCTTAAATAAATTTTATCTTATTTTATTGTTACTTCTGGTCTTCCTCGTCTGATGTGCGTATTTGTCATAGTTTAAATCACATAACTGGAGCATTTATTGATCATCTAAGTATATGTTTGTATCATCTTAAACGTGTCACTCAGAGATTTCCCTTAATAGATGCAACCCTGACTTTCTTTCTAATATTCTCATTTCTTATTTTGCCCATCTACGTATGTCTACAAATCCACCTTAGCATCCTCATTAGTCATTTCTACAACTCTCATCTTTTGCTCATGTGCACGTGTCATTCCCCAACATTTAGCGTCATATAACATAACACCACCGTTTGGTATGACTTCCCTTTAAGTTTTAAAGGTACTTTAGGATCACAAAAAACACTCTACGCTCTCCTTCATTTCAATCATCTTGCTTGTATTCTATGTAAGACATATCTCTCAATTTCTCTATCATTTTGCAAAAAAGATACTAATACTTAAAACTCTCAGTTTCAGACAACTCGTCATCTCCTATCATAATAATTATTTCATTACGTCTAATATTGCTAAATTTAAATTCCATATATTCTGTATTTACTCTATTAAACCCAAAATCTTTCACTTCTAGTGTTTTCTGTCAAAATTCTAGTTTAGTATTTACTCTTCCACATGTCTCATCTATCAAAACAATATCTATAAACCACATGCGATACTATGTCTTGAATGTGTCGAGTGAGTTAGTCTATGATTAGCGTATTCTTCAATTAATCCATCACTGCATCCTTATACATATCCTTAATTAGTTTAATATATGTTACACTAACACCTCTCTTTTCTAGAATTCTCCATATAATTTCTCTTAAAAATCTATCATAAGTTTTTTTTAAGCCAATAAAATACCATGTGTAGATCTTGCTTTTACTCCCATACTTTTCAATTAATTACCTAAGAAGTTGCATAGCTTCTATTGTCGACCTTCAAAGCATGAACCCAAACTGATTTTCGATCACCTTGGTCTCCTTAATATTTTTTCTATTAATCTTTTCCAAAATTTGATAATATGACTCATTAGTTTAATATCCCTATAGTTTGCACAATTTTATTCGTCTCCCTTGTTCTTATATAAGGGAACTAGAGTATTTACTCATCTATTGATTAGTTCGATTTCAATATCATGTTAAATAATTTTGTAAGATATTCGATAACTTGTTTCCCTAAACACTTCCATACCTCTATCGGAATATCATCTGGCTGATTTTCCATTTTGCGTCTCATTTAAAACGTGTTCTATTTCTGAAGTACGAATTTATAAAAATTTAAATTTCTATACTTATTTGACCTACTTAAATTACCTAAATTTAATTGGTTATCTAAATCTTAATTAAAAAATTGATGAAAATAGCTCTTTCGCCGCTCTTTTATTTCTCCACCATTTATTAGTATTCTATTGTATTTATCTCATCTTATTTGGATAAGATCTTTTTTTATCACGTCTATCCTCGTATGCAAAAAAAAAAATGAAAACGTCAGAGAAAAAGCGGGGTTGCACAGAGAAAACTCCGAGAGTCAGGTGACTAATAAATGCCCTAGTTAGGTGACATGAAACCGTAACAAATACACATTAATCGAAGAAGAGAGTAATAAAAATAGACTTAGTTAACAACAATAAAATAAAATAAAATTCATTTAAATATAGATAATGATATAGTAGTGGATCAAACCCTATGACATTGGATGAGCCATATACCTAACCTCGCTTAGTGAGATAAAGGTTGGGTTCTTATTGTTGTAATCAAATAAATTTGTATTTAATCAAAGCATCATGTTGAATCCTAATTGCTCCTGCCAAAAGCCCGCTAGCTTTCTCATTCTCAACCAATTTTCTTTATAAGATAAGGAACAAATGAAGCAATTAAGGCTAAGATTACATAATGAGAGCTGAAGAATCATAACAATAAGCGGGCACTAGCATTTGAATGCTCCCCTTAGTATTCCTTTAAATTATTCTTTATTCTATTGTTATGCCACCAATGAGTCAACTAGATCGGCCATAAATCAAATTTGAATATTTTCCTAATCCTATAATCTTTAATCTATCAATGGCTACTTCAGTTGATTGGCTTCCACAATCAGTTGATTGCTTCACTAAAAACCTTAGATCATCTAATTGTTGCACTCAACTTTGTGAGATCAACAACTTCCTCTAGCTTTTTGGTTGAGATATTAGTCGAGTCAGCGGGCTAATGTCATCAATTGATTGCTTAGTCGACTCAGCCACAAAAGAAATATTTTGATCAATACTTGATCAACTTAACTCAATTCCTTAGTTGGTCGAATCTTACCCTTCGATCTGTTGGATCATCGGCTACAACCATCCAATATTTTGAGTATTACCCTCTTTAGGATTATCAATTTATCAATTCACTTGAGAGTTCTCCTTGCAACTCGTCTTCGCCTACGAGGTCATCTCTCATCAAATTACTTGTCCCTCGAATGCATCAAACCCTCAACTCACTCCAAGTGTCGTCCTTCACTCTTTACCTGCGTAGTTTACCTTCTCAGGCTAAATTGTACTATAATTCTCCTCATCCTACAATTCCTCGGATGTCCCAAAATATCCTTATCGGATCTCTAATAGATCTCAATCCATCATCCTTACACGACTTCATACACATATGATGCACAAGTAATTCTAACTTAAACCTTTTACCCAAACATCAAAACTCAAGGTTAAATTGGGCCCACCTATTAAGGACACAATTGAATTAATAGTTTAAATATACATGATGATTGTCCACAAGCCATAAGGGACTATCATTTGCCACTAAGCCCCTGATCCCCTTCTCCTTGCCCCTCCAGCAGCTCTTCTCCCTCACAAGTCTCTCCCAATCTCTCTTCCTCTTATCTCACCATTTTCAACACCCATACCTGTCACCGCTCAACAAAATGAGATTGCCTTGATGTCAATATCATCTAGCATGTCAATCGATGAACAAAATGGTAAATTTTACTCATGTCAATTTGCATAATTTGAAACTTTATTTGCAACATCAAATGAAGAAATAAGAAAAAAAAAATATGTCAAGAAGGTTCAAAAATATAAAGATATTCTACACTTAGAATAGCGATTAGAGTTGAAGGTACAAGGAGTCAAGAGAAACAAGAGAATCATTAGTTAATATAATAAAAAAAATTATTTGAATTGATTTGAATATAACCAATCATATAGCTTTACACAGAGTTTAATTAAGGGGTAAGATTCATATAGTAGCCCCAAAATAATTAGGGAAAATATTTTTGATGATAATGACGTGATATAACCAGAGGTGTGATAACAAACAGATCAACAACTTCACATATGGCTGAAAGAGGGGCCAGCACTATGCATATGTGAATCTGCTAACCCTAGAGGGACTCGCTAATAGTATAATCTAATAGAACATGAGTAACATGTGGAAGCTGGCTCCACTAGAGGACACACTTGTGGCAGTGCAAATATAGCTTCTTGTAAAGTGGAGAGAGAGAGAGAGAGAGAGAGAGGTTACGAGTGGCCATCAACTAGAGAAGGATGGAAATAGTCACGTGTGGGACAAGCATAGAAGTGGCCTCCTGCATGCACTAGCCAAAGAGAACAAAGGAAATTTCTTGACCACAGAACACACGCCTGGAACCATAATGCAAGACTAATATTGTGTCTACTACTCTACTTAAGAGGGAGTACAAATGGAAGAATGGAAGGAGGGGCAGTGATTATTTCCCTTGTCTACTTTAGTGAAAGAGCAAAATGTAAAGGGTGAAATGTCATTTTCTCCCATTGCCTACCCTTCCCTCTCCTTTCAAGCGAACAACATAAAGAAAACATCTCACTTGTGTCGTCCCTCAATGCTTTTTCTTTCTCTTCCCTTTCCTCCTTTCAAATAGACAAAATATAAGGAGTGCAACTATATCGAAGCGAACAATGAAATGAGGAACTTAAGAGGAGAGGATGGCGGGCAAATAAACTACAAGGCGAACATAGTAATAATGAAGCACCTAACAAGCAGATAAGGATCAAATGTCATAAGCAACGCGCTAGCATACGATGACGACATCATATGGATAGGCAAGCATGACTGAGGGGTTTCAGTGAATGGAGATTAAGATAGAATGATAGATAGTACATCAGTTGTCGACTAGTCTTTTTTGTGATAGACGGAAGAAAGAAATAGGATGTTGAGGATAAAGCATCATAAGCCGCACACCAATGTAGGTGTCAGTGAGGTAGCAAGGGCAATCACCGACGATGAGGGTTTTATTAGATAGAGACCAAGAACAAGAGCACCTTGGCAGTCAATTTCTCATAGATAAAATTAGCACCGCCCATGTGTTAATTAAGTTTATATAACTTTAGCTAATATAATACTTATGGTCAAAATTTAGATTCAATTCTCCCAATTAAAGATCGATGGCAATCAAGATTCTTAGTCAAACAAATAGTTTTGAGGATGCAAAACAAAGAAAGTGTATTCTAGAGGGTAAGTTTATCAATAGCAACTTCAAATTGTTATCTTGAATAATTCTGTTACCATTAACAAGTAACAAATAGATATTTTCTTGTATGTGTATGTGTGTGTGTGTGTCATCCAATCTATCCAAATTAATGCAACTTGCAAAATCTACAAAATAAAAAGTGGAGAAATCCCCGCAAATGCAAAAGATGTCACTGACCAATCATGCTAGAGAATGGATGAGTGAGAATTTAGAAGTCGTACCTTGCGGAGGCTTGACATGGAATGTAGTTACAGAAGCCTCAAGAGCCAAAGAGCTCTCTCAAGCAAGGAAACTATCTAGGATTGTTGGTCCCTTAACAAGTGGGGGGACATTGATAAAGAAGAAATTGATATTGATAGTGAAGAGTGTGATTAGAACAGGAAACTAATTTAATTGAAACATAAATCAAAATTAAATTTATGAAAAAAAATAACTTCAAATTTTTTTAAATTGAAGTTAAGCCTTATTGCACAAAATTTTTTGCCCAAATTGAGGAAACCTAGCTTTGGTTCAAGCTTGGAAATATATTCTCAAACCTAACCTTTCCTTTCGAATATGAATTATGTAATGGATCAGCTATTAGTAGCCCATCTTAGTTGCAGAAAATACTATATTATCTGATAACTGTAATTACACTACATTTGAATCTTGAATTATTTAGAGAACTTCACAATCTAACAAAATAAATATAAGAAGTATAATAACATAGAAGTGTCAATGAAATCATGGAATAGTTAAAATGCATGAACATCAAACTTATGCGCGTAAGGATTTTAGATTATATGGATTTATTATTCAATGAGATGGTATTAACGAAGATATCGTTAATAGGATAATGAATGGTCAATTATAACAAAGGAGAATCTTAATCATCCTGCACAGATTCTACCAGATAAAAGGTTTTGTAAGATAGTGATATGACCCATCATGCATTATAAATTGGAGTTTTGGATTATTAAAGAAACAACAAGTACAAAAAATTAATATAGCGCATATGGAAGGATAAAATAGATATGTGAAATATGACAAAATGCAATCTTAATATTATTATACTTTGACATGTTTTAACACATTATTGTTTACCTTTAATAAATTTTTTAAAAGATAATTTATACATTTATATCCTAAATTCTGTCAAACTTCAGTAGGTGTCATTTAGGCCTATTTACCTAGCTTCATTTATTTTGAAGTTTCTTTAAGCTCACTCAAACTAATATTCTGAACAAATCATTATTTTTAAACAACATAATTTTCAATATTCAGAATAGGTTTCCAAGATCATACTTCATTCATCATGCAACAAACATGATTTATACCTATGCTTTGTATGAACTGTATATAAACAATAGCCTAAAGTCATGCAAACTTATTTCTAGAAAAAAGAGGGAGAAACAATCCGTTCAAAATTATGCTAACAAAATATTTGGTGCTTCGAATCCACAAAACACCAATAAATGATGGGCAACAGAGAGGAAAAAACAAGCTTTCGGCAGAGATCACATGAAAATAAATGAAGCTGTAAATTTTATCTAACAAACAAACAAATAATTGACCTAACAAAATTGAATTTGATTTAGCCTTGTATGAAGATGGTACCACTAGCCAAGCCAAGAAATTTTAAAGGAAATGTATCCTGATATGTAAACCAAACATTGATTGAGATGAGGAAATAGAGTATTAAATTTTTTAAAAAAAACTCACATAAATATATCAAAATTTTGGAGTTTAAGCATGACATTTCTATAATACTCTCTCCTAATGTAAGAAAGCAAATTGTCCTTGAGAGCCAAAAACGTATATCAATATTACAGAGTATTTCCATCGTCTACTTTTGAAGTCCAGCCACGACAACTTAACTTGTTCCGCTCTATGTAAAAATATGAAAATAAAGTAATTCTTAGAACATTACAATAGAAGGCCGGAAAAATATCACAAAAATTATACTTTCCCAATGTCTCCAAGAAGACGAGGGGAAATGTGTCAAGGAGTCCAAAGCCAAGGAAGGAACTACACTAGGCTATCCGTAGCAGGTTCACCACTAAAAAGATCAGGATTCACCATAACCTAACAAACCTTGGAGATCAACTAATAAAACCCTAGAAAGGAATAGTGAGCATCTTTACAGGCTCATTCTTGAAACAAGAAGCTCAGACTCGAGATAAGATCATAGAATAGGAAAATATGTAAGAGCTAAAGACCTATCTTACCCGAATATTCTTCTCTTTTCCATGTCGACTGAGACGCAGAGCTTTTGGTGGAGGACAACTACTCCCGAGTTCTCGGTCTTTTGCTCATCGTTCTTCTGCTTCCGAGGCTTCGCCATTGGCGCCCCGGAGATGGGCAGGAGCGAGCGAGAGCGAGAGAAAGGAAAGCGAGGACGCGCACCTGAGAGTTTGCTTAGCTTTTCCTCTCCCGCTGAGGCTTCTAGTCGATATACAGACAACACTCGAGATCCACGGACCTGCTACGAGGGATTCGGTGATTGGGAGACTCTGGTGGCATTCATTATACGGACCGATTTAGGGTTCAATCGGCTCAAATTGGACCGATTGAAATTAATTTCTTTAAAAACCATTATTTTAGAGTTTAGACAGTAAAATAACTAGATAATATATATATTATATATATAATTCTAAAATATTATAAATTAAAATTTTCAGCCTCCTTAAATATAAAATTTACTTTAAATTTTTAGAAAAAATAATAAAAAAACATTGCATAAATAATATCCTATTCATTTCCTAAATTTAGATTTTATAAATAATATTTTTTAAAATTTAGAGAATAAAATTCATTTCTTAAATATTAAAATATTATTTAATTTGGAAGAGAAAAAAATAAATATAATGAATTGCTTAGTGAAAAAATAGATAATACATAAAGAGAACAAATTAATAAAAAATAAAGATGTGATAAATTATAAAAAATTGATGTATTGTATAGTGCAAAGTGGATATTCAAATTTAATAAAATAATTTTTTTACCTTAAACTTTAAATTTTGAAAAAAAAAATGATATGGATGTTTAATTGACAATCAACTAATCGGCAACCAAAATACCGTATCCATTGCTAGTGATATACTTAAGCTTAACCGGCTAAAAATATTTAGACTAATTACTTAAAATTTCCTTTTCATGGTCAATTGAAGTCCTAAAATGCATATTAAAATCCCTAGAGTAATTTAGAATACTATCTAATTGACCAGCTAGGTGACAATTTATTAATTAGTTAATTTTCCTTGATACTTGGAATATCAATTTAACCCCTTAACCATTGTACCTAAAGCTAAGTATGAAATTATGATGGGAAGACATGCCTAGTCCTAGAGTCATTCGACAACTAAATCTCCCAACCATTCTATTCAACCTTCCAGAGTCACTCAGCAATTCGACCTCCCAACTTGGCTTATTGAGTCATCCAACAACCCACTTATCGAGTACTCTGACTTTGCTCAATCTCTCGAGCACTCCAATCTTACCTCGGTTGTCCTTGAGTTCTCAAACTCAGTTGTCCCCGACTTCTTTGACTCGACCCAGTGACTTGAGTATCCGGACTTAGTTATGTACCTCAAGCACCTCAATTTAGCTCGACGCCTGTTTGACTCAATTATCCGCGAGACCTCCGGCTCGGATTACGTGTTCTTAGGACCATTGTTCTTCAAATAGGCTAGATCTGTCAAATTTAATTATTATATTTTCATTATAATTTTATACGCAAGAGCTCTAACATATAGATCTATTAAGTAATTTTTTTAGTTCTTACGAAATAGACTGATGGTTAACATATAAGACGTTGTCATCGTGAGATATATAAGATCAAATCCTGACGAAGGCAGGTGTCTATCCTCCCTTATGCGTTAGTCACTGTCTGAGTTATCACTAATAGAAGAATTTTAAGAATAGACTTTGCCACTAATTACTTTGACGATTATTAATTATGGAATAATATATAATAGTCAACTTCAATTATAAAATTAACCTAGTAAATATTATTTTACACTTTATATGTTTAAAAAAGTGGACTTCATTTTTAATTTTTAATGATAATCTATTTCAATTATTTATTCAATAGAGTAATAAAACTCAAAATAAAATTTATATTTTGATGAGATTAGTTTGAACTGCCTAAAATATAAATAGAACCTGTTAATATTTTGTCCACTCAATCCCCCACTTTAAAACCTAAGGCGCGACCTCTTTTCTCCCAACAGACCGACTCTTTTTCTCTTCTTCGGCGACCTCTTTTTCCCCGATCGCGATCATTTTTTCTCCAAGCATGCCTTTTTTTTTCCTCTTCTTCTTCGACGACCTCTTTTTCCTTGTTCTGTGGCAGCGCTAGGATTTTGTTCGCTGCTCGACTCGACGGTAAGATCTTCCACTCTCCTTTGGGCGTAGAGACGTTGCGGATTGAAAATTTCTTTCTTTATTGTTTGATATTATACATTTATATTAGAAGATAAATGATGAAAAGAGAGCAACATTGGCTGCTCAGTTTGTTGCCGAAGCAACTCTTAGATATGCAATTCAAAAGGATGATGATATGCCTCCTATTGAAGCGATTCTTACACCCCTTGAGGCAAAATTGAGGATGGCACGACAAGAGGTGTTGCTTTGAAACTTTGCTCCAGCAAACATTACTCCATCATATTTTCTTGGACACGATGTTGCACCTAGAAATTGAAAAGAATGACAAGTTGTACTCACTAAATAATCACCACTTTCTCTTAAATTTATAAGCAACTCGATTGTTTTAAATTTTTTAGTGAGGTATTTCCTTTCTATCTTATTTGTTTTTGTCGTCATTTATGTCTTGCTGATTTAATTCTCTATGCATATAGATGTTGTCTATTCTCTTTTTTTACTTGGACTAGTTGCATTTAATATTTGTAGCACCCATTACTAAATTTTTCCATGAGCCAAATTGTTTAAAGGTATCACGTCTAACAATTTGGGTTTCTAATGCTGTTAGACTTGGTTTTAGTGTGTTCTGTAAGCTTAGTTATTTCAGAAGTTGTTGCCATATCTATCAACCTTGTTATTACCTTGTAGATCGAAAGTTAGTACTTCTGCTAGTTTACAGACACCTATTTTATTCATTATGAACCTTTTAACTTTTTAAATATATCGGTAGAAAGAGTGCACACTATTGAATACATCCCCTCTGTGTTGTGTTATCCGATTGTTTTTCTCTTTTGCAGATTGCAAAGTTACAGGATGATAAGAGGGCATTAGATCGACTCACTAAATCAAAAGAAGCTGCATTATTGGAAGCAGAAAGGACTATACAAATTGCTTTAGCTGCCATGGTAGATGACCTACAAAACAAGAATCATGAGTTAATGAAACATATTGAGATCTGTCAGGTCTTCATTTATGAAACACTCTTTGGGCTAAAATTCTTTGGTACTTGATGCTATTAAAAATTCATTTTTATTCTTCAAGAGGAGAACAAGATTATGGATAAAATGTATTAAGGTTGTAGAGATTGAAAAGCTTGGCCAAATAGTGCGAGAACTAGAGGAAGCTGTTCTTGCTGGTGGTAAGGGGGCAAATGCTGTTAGAGATTGTTGGAGATAGTTCTTGCTTTCTAGATTGTATTACCTTTCTTTAGATTCCTTTTACCTGCCCATCTTTCTATATTACTTCTAATAAACATTGCCACAAACATTTTACAGGGAGAAATGCAACAACTCTGAGATAAGCTTGCTACAACAGAACGGACTGCAAGATCTGAAGCTCAATTGAAAGTAAAATGTCTATCTGTGGATGCCTAACATTTGACATGTTATTATGTTCTTTGCCCATTTTTTTTATTGGTGACATAAGCTGTGATTGAAAATCTTTGGTATTTCAGCAGAAGTTCCAATTGAGGCTTAAGGTTCTGGAAGAGGGATTGAGAATGTCAGGGAATGTGGTACAGTTCGTGCCACCACAGAGGGGAAAAGAGTAAGTAATGGTCCTTCACGTCGCCAGTCCCTTGGCGGAGCTGAGAATAATCCAAAGAGTGTTAATGGCTTACTATCTACGAGACCATATTTTCAGATGAGATCTTTTGTTTCTAGTGGCATGGTACTAAACATGTCAAAGGACAACAAAGTCATTTGATGGTGGGACAAGATCATTGGAGCATAGCAAAGCCATTGGGAATGGAACAGGAGTGTCTCTAAATAGATCGTCTAATACAACTGGAGATACTCTCTCACCTAATAGGTGGAAGGAAATCCCATCGGGAAAAAACCTGTGAGCTCCCGAATACTGAGTCAGAAGATTCTCTCTGGACTATTGTATCTTATGTTACAGAAGGAAGTAATTACATTAAGGATAGCATGCTACGAGAAGGACCAAAGCTTTAAGGACAAGGACGACGCCACTGAGGTAAATGCCCTCTAGTATCAAATTTCTGCTATAGAGTCATCCAATCTCCTGCTCATCCTTTAATTTTCAAATTAGATGCTGGCAAAAAGTACTACCACCTTAGTAACTGGGTCTTGATATTTGTAATGGTTTCCTTTAGTTATTTATGAATCGATTCTATGTATATTTCTCATATGATATAAGTTCCACAACTAGTGGTTTAAGTTAGTTTTTAGAGTTGCCTTTATCTCATGCATGTCGGAATCCTTGGTGAATTCATTCATGTTGTAACTTACTGATAATCGCATCACTATAGTTTCCTTGAAGCGGAGAACGAATCTTTGGTCCCACGATGACCTCTGTCCCTGTGTCTAATTCGCCGGCGAGTCGTCCGATCGACACGATCGACGGTCTTTAGCTGCCGTCCCGAACCAAACTATACCCTGAGGGTACGATGAACCCATCGGGGATCGCCGTAATTGCGATCTTGTTGGATTTACTGTCGAATCTGACAAGATGACAATTGCGACGATCCCGACCAATTCACTGCTCCCCCAGGATATCTTAAAATTTTACTTTTATTTTAAGATCTATTAAGCATTGTCAATAATGATTTCGAAGAATTTGAATTGCATATCCATGAATAGCTTGAAGTAGAATAATACATGTGAGGGCTCTTTCAAAAAAATCAAAATGGAGTTATCACAACCATCGTCCTGAGAATCATAGAGCTATATATTGATTTCAAAAGGTCCTTGCGGGTACCTAATTAGCTAGAGCAAAACATATTTGTTATAGTGGAATAGGAATTAATCTCCAATAGGTATATATTTCCACGCCCCGAGGATATATTTGTCTGCTAAATCGGACGGTACTCCTTAGTAATAATATAAAAAATAATTGATACTAAACCGATTAAAGTTAAAACAAACACTAATGCAATATAAAAATCACTAAATTTATAAATTTTGATGCGTATATGTATGCATGTGCATGTGAACATACTATGGGGGTATGCTAGACTCCTAAGGCTCGGCCTAAAGACATCTCCTTCGAATAAGCTTACCCCGACACTAGGGATTCGGTCCACCCGACTCCTCCGGTTCGGTCTGAAGACATCTCCTTCGCTCAGTCGGCTCAACTCCTTCGACCCAAGGCTCTGTTAGGTCGGTTTAGCTTCACCGATCGGACACATGACTCCTTCCCTGCTCAACCTCACTGACTGGATGCTCTCACCCATAGGATTCCTGACTCATTCCTTTCGCAAGTGGGATAACATGTAGGTTGTTAGAGCACTGAAGTGACTTATAAATATAGATCGTGGATGACATAACTATAAGATTCTATGATAATACTACGAAGATATATTGATATGACACTTTTTCTATTAGAATGTGACGATCAATTAATGAGAAAAGGGATATTATTCTTTTCACAATATTATACAAGTAGTTCGCTTCAACTAACAATGGTACGCTTTCATAAATATGTGCATCTACTCCTGGATTATTTTTTTTCCTCCATTCTCCTACGTCGAAGATTGACTTTAGCGTTAAAGTAACTGAGCTGATTCTTCATTCCCTCTTTCTTTCTCTCCCTTGATGTTCGATGACTCTATCAACTTACCGATGGTTCACTCGTCAACTATCTTAGACAAGGAAAAATATTAAATATTAAAATGTTATCTTATATGTTAATATATATATGACTGCTAATATTTAAAAAATTTCAAATATTTATCGAACGTGTGATTAGATTATCCAAACTGAATTATTGAGGCGGTAAAGTATGCGAGGACAAATCTAAAAACAGCAACAACATAATCGACTGACACTGTAGAATTTATTTGCTCAAATCAATTGATGTCGTCATTAAAACCTTCTTAATGAATTACAGCAGCAACCGTACGTAATCCAGATAGATAACAACCAGCCAGTGGACGAAGACGCTGTGCAGTAAGTAGACAACGCCAGTGAATAACTAAAGATGAGAGAGAGAGGAGAGAGAGAGAGAGAGACAGTGTGTGGGTTGAATTGAAGTGGCAACACGCATGCAGTAATTACAGCAGCTTGACCACCTCGGGGATGTCCACTGGGTAGCGGTGGATGCACTCCGCCCACGGCCCCTCCACCGGCGTTTCCACCGAGCGGAGGCACCGCCACACCGCGCTGTTGCACTTGAACCCGCTGCCGAAGCCGATCATCCACACGCGGTCCCCGCGGCGCATGCGGCCCTTGGCTTCGATGTACCCCAGCTCGTACCACAGCGAGCTGCTCGACGTGTTCCCGAACCGGTGCAGGGCCATGCGCGACGCCTCGACGTGTTCCGACGACAGACGAAGGCTGCGCTGCAGCTCGTCGATCACGGCTCTGCCTCCGGCGTGGATGCAGAAGTGCTCGAAGGCGCGCGTGAAGTCGGGGATGTAGGGCCTCCACCCTGGCCGCGCCGCGGCCATGATCAAGCGCCGACGCACGAGACTGGCCAGGAAGCGCAGCTGCTCCGTCACCGGCAGCACCAGCGGACCCACCGTCGTGATGTTGGTTCGCAGCGCCTCCCCGGCGATGGCCATGAGGTCCTTGGAAAGGCTAATCCCGGAGTTTCCGTCGCAGTCCTCCTCCTCGTTCACGCAGCGGTAGGCTTGGTCGTCGGCTCCCTTGTGGGTGCGCACCACGTGAAGTAGGCGGTACTTGGCGCGGCCGCGGTCCCTCCGGCGGTTGGACAGCAGAACCGCGGCGGCGCCCATGCGGAAGAGGCAGTTGGGGAGCAGCATCGAGCGTTCCTTGCCGGTGTAGTAATTGGGCGTGATGATCTCGGTGGAGACGACGAGGGCGTAGGAGTTGGGATGCGCCTGTAGGAGGTCGCGCGCGAGGTCGATGGAGATCAGCCCCGCGCTGCAACCCATGCCGGAGAGGTTGAAGCTCAGGATGTTGCTCCGCAGCTTGTACTTGTTCACCACCATGGCCGACAACGACGGCGTGGGCGAGAAGAGACTGCAGTTAACGACGAGAATGTCGACGTCCTTGGGCTTGAGGCCAGTCTTGGCGATGAGCTGGTCTAGAGCGGAGAAGATGACGAGCTCGGCCTCGGCGCGGGCAGCCCTCATGGAGGCACGCGGGGGGATGTAGTGGTTATCCGGCGGGAGGCAGGTCTCCTCGCCGAGGCCGGAGCGCTCCAGAATACGCAGCTGGAATCGGACACTCTTCTCGTCGAAGAAGGGCACGAGGCGCGCGTGCTCGAGGTAGGTGGCGAAGGGGACGCGGTAGTTTGGGGGCGGGAGGAAGCAGGCGAAGTCGACCAGGAAGACGGGACGCGGCCGCGACATGAAGTAGGCGGTGGCGACGAGAACGAGGAGGAAAACGGTGGCCAGAGTGTGGACGGCGCTGATGCCTTGGGCTCGGCGCCAAAGGGAGACGACCTCTGCCGGATCCAGCTTCAGCGCTTCGAGGAGGAGGGCCACCATGACGGGGATGAGGACCAAGGTCACCAACTTGCTGATCACGTACCGGTACCCCAGCTTGACATACTTGAGCTTCACCGAGCTCAAGAACTCCGGCAATGGCTCCGACGACGACGGCATGCTGCAGTGCAGTGGCGAGGTGAGAGGGAGGGAGGGGTTGATGTCCAGAGATAAATGAGCGAGCTAATTAAATATCTCTGTGGAGCAATGAATGCGAGTAGGTCGCGAGCCCTTCAGATCTATCTACCCTTTAGATATATGTAAATTCTTATAGGGCCAAAAAAAAATTAAAATAAAATAAAAATATAATTAAAACTCATTTTAAAAACAGGACTCCCCTAGTGGGTGTATAGAAAATTATTTTTAATTATATTGTGTGAGTATTTAAAATTTTTATCTTAAATATTAGAATTATAAAAAAAAATCTGAATCTAAAAAGAGAAAATCTCTATTTCCTAAATCCTAAATCTTAAATTCTAAATTCATATTATATAACTATGGTCCCGACTTCCCAAATGGATTATAATATTAAAGCTAAACAGATTTAAGATTTTATCTTTAGGGTTCAGGTTTCCTAAAATAGGTTATTGTGTTTAAGTTAAAAAAATTAGAAATGACAATATTTTAGGCATTCATGGGATATAGTAATTAATATATTTAGTATTTATATTTTAAAAAATATTAATTTTAAAAAATAAAAAAATTAATTAATTTAGGCGCCTTAGTCAATGTTTAAAAGAAAATCACTCAAGACGCCTCCAATGCAATTAGAGGCGCCTCAAGTTGTATCATACACGGGCGCACAACGGACACACAAATATATAGGGATTTGCTATGCTAAGGAATTTACGGCGTAAACTCCGTGCAAACCTTAATCATTTTTCGATTTGAAATTTTTTTATATTTAACACTATAACCCAACAATATGTTTCATGAGCATATTGTAGAAGAACTCTTCTAGTGGGTATTTGTATTTTTTTTTGCTCTATATTAATAAAGACAAACATTTTATTTTAATTATTGTACGTACTTAATGTTTAAAATATTAATGGGAATTTATATGTTTATTTAATATTTTGAATATAATATCATGATTTACTGCTATTGTTTAGTGTTTGTAAATCTGATATAGATTTCTTTTGGAATCATAAAGTTTGGATCATGATTTACTATTGCAGTTTAGAATAAAGTAGTTTTTACAAATATGATCAGACTATTTTGGGTCACTTCGGACCAGTTAGAAATTGATATGTATTGATCACATTTCATGTGATTTTCACTCTATACATTCGTATCTTGATCTATGTCGTTAATGATATTGGTACTGTCATTACTGTTGAGGCTTATTATGATCATATACGATAGTTATGACCTCTTTAGTCCTATACCAATAAAGTTAATGAATCAGATTGTTTATAAGGGTATCTTGTACCCATAAAGTTTGATATCAAGTAAAGTTTTACTTGTATTTAACATACAACTCATATATAGCTCAAGTGGGAGATTGTTGGATATTATTATCCCTATTAGGTGAGCTTATTTGTAAGTTGCACATGTAAATACAATCTGAGCCCTTAAAGTGATCTAACTTATATTTATTGAATTTCAGATTATTGGATCCGAGTTCAATGTATAGAACTCTTTATACAAATCTGTTATCATCTATGGGTTGATAACAGATTGAATTTTTATATAAAAGGGGGGTCCCCAAGGGTTTAGGGCATCATCTTGACCTAGTTTTTTTTTATTTCCGATTGACAAGAATCATTACAACACCGTCAACCCTAAGCCCTTTGGAAGATCCTTCTTTATCTTTCCGCTGCATCTTCTTCTACAGGGATTAAGTCGGCAACGCTACGACAAGGATGATGACTCTTCAATTAGGTTTCTTGTCTTTCGGTTCATATTTTTATTCTTGTTATGTCATGATTCGAAGAAACAATAGGTTCATGCTCATATGTCTTGTGTTATCTCTTTCGAGTTCTTATTTTGTTTCTAAAATTTATGCGGTTAGGAGAAAACCCAAGTTTTATCATATAATGGTGTAGGTGGTGTATTTCGATGTTGAGTTACATCACATGGATGTAAAGACTTCCGTTCTCGACGGTAACATTGATGAGATGATCTATACGGGGTACCAAAAAACTTTGTGTTGGAAGATTTAAAGAATATAGTTTGGAAACTTAAGAAATTCATTTACGTGATCAAGTAAGCTTCTCGATAATGATTTTTCAAGCGATCTTCTTGTTTGATTTTGAGATGAATTCGATCGATGATTGAATATATCATAAGTTTTATGGGAGCAAGTATATATATATTTTTTTATTGATGATGTTTTGTTTGCCAACAATGGTATATGCTTGTTGTATCAAATCTAATGATTTCTAAGGTAAGAATTTTGAGATAAAAGATCTTGGCGATACATTTTTATGTTAGGTATATAAATACACACCTATTTTCCCAATGATGCATCTTTATCAGAGGGCATATCCCTTTGCCGCTGTTGTTGTCGTGCTCGAGTTCAAGCTCTAAAACCTTTGGCTCCTAGGTGTACTTGGGCAGCCGAGTAGGGGGGGGGGGTGGGAGTTTTCACAAAACATAATGAATCTTATTAAGCTCATGCAATGGGCCCCACACTTTCCTCATTGTATGCATGCACCTGTAATTAGACTCGTCGATTTTCATTTTGCTCATCAAATTAACTTATCCTGTTAAACAATTTAAATAGATTGAGTTGAAATTTTATCAATTTATTTAAAAGTGAGTCCAAAAGGACCGACCCATACGGGTTGTGGGATCAGATAGATTGACCCGTGATAGACTCGAGTTGACCTACCGTCTGAGGTTGAAAAAAAATCTTTCAAAATTTAAAACTAAGACCCATCCCATCACAGATTTATATGTCACTATCTATAATACCTAGTTGGACGAGAAATGAATTATAATAAACTTATGCAACAGGTTCTAAACCTTCCTTACTAAATGCATTTGGAAAGAATTTGACGATGAACATGATAGCGATTATCCTGCGGGCTATTGAACATGTTGATCTGTGCACGAACACTCAAAATAATTTTCTAGAACCTGTTAATTTGAAGAAGAATACCAGGAAATATGGAAATAAACGACACTATCGAAAATATTATCAATCAAAAACTTCTCTACCCCTTCACATTAACCCTAACTTGTGTTTAAATAACCTATAAAATAAGAAATGTTGCAACAGAAAAAAATAAAAGAAAAACTCATCCTAAAAAGTAAAAAGAGATAAAGTCAAAATAAATTTTTAGAAAAGAAAACTAATCCTAAAAATTTTAAACGGATTCAAAATCCTAAAAATGTAAAAGATAAAAATTGCCAAAAATATCTAAAATACCAAAAAAAACCTCAAAAATTATAAAAGAGACTAATTTATTAAAATTAATAAAAAAAACTATAGAATGCTTCTGCATCAGACGTTCCTGGTTCAAAAGAACATGTCCTCGAGTTTAGATAGTGTCAGATGGTAGTCTTAGAGGAAGATCATCTGATATCAGATCGGTAAAATATATTAGTAACTGATGAACTTTCTTATCGGGAGTTTCATGAGGATTGTTACGGAAGGAATCGACGTCGATGGCCAGTCATCAGAGTTTAGCCCACGAGGATGTTGACGAGAGAGGAAGAGCTCCCACCAAGCGAGATTAACACGAGCGTTAATGGGAACATGTCGGAGATTGTTCGGCAGAACCCACTCCGACGCTCAAGTCAGTATGAGAGTCTCTAAGGGAGAAAGAAATAACGAGAAGTGTCAGTTAGAATGAGCGTAATGTTGGGACCTTGTCGTTTAGCTAGAGGGGGGGGTGAATAGTAACTTTTCGAATTTCTTCCTAAACGTTGTTAGTACGCAAGCGAAAATACAATTAAACTAAACCTAACAACTAAGAAGACAAATCAATTTACGTGGTTTGGAGAAGAAGCTCCTACTCCACGGCTATCGTAAGGAGGACGATCCTGATCCGTCGGTGGATGACTCCCCGGAAGACCTCCGGCTAGCTCGTGTAGCTCCTTTTGGGTGGAGAAACCTCGCCACAACCCGCAATACCTTCCTGAGCTGTTAGTCTACTAATTGACCTTTAACTAAAGTCAATTTCGTCAAGAACTTTCAGCCAAAACCAAGCCCTCTTAAATAGAGCTCAAGGTTAAACAGACCATTAACAGTCGACTGGTCAAGCACCAGTCGACTGGTCCCACTTAGATTCGAACGTTACAGCCCGACATTCAAATTTTAGCTGTCATCAGTCGACTGGTCCAAGATTAGTCGACTGATCTCTCTGTGTATTTCATCAGTCGACTGATCAAGCATCAGTCGACTGGTCCACCCCTAAACCTAAGGTTTTCCTTCCCGAGTACAATTCTCTCAGCACTCGAATCCTAGGATTTCCCGAGTACACTTCCCTCAGCACTCGAACCCTCACAACTCAGCAGACTCTTCATCCAGCGACCCCGATCTGTTGCCTTCAAGCCTTCTTCGACTTTGGCTCTCGTCCCTCGGATGCATGCAAGCCCACGGTCGGTCTTCCATGTCATCCTTCGCGTATGCCTCGAAGTCCGCTTCCCTCAGCTCATCGTCCCTGCTTTGTCCATGGTCCCTCGGATGCATACAAGCTCACGACTTATCTCCTCACACCATCCTTCACTGGACCCGAAATCGTCCAGCTAAGTCTATGTGTATCTTGCAAACCTGCACACTCAAATACACATATCAAACACAAGGGTAAACCTAACTTAAACTCTTTGCCTAAACATTAAAACACATGGTCACTCCGGACCATAGATTGCCCCAACACGTAACCCCTTACCTGGGGGTTGAAGTACCTTTTATACTTGAGGCGGCAGCCACACTGTCCCCACGTTCTTCTCCACGTCCCCTCAATTATCGGTTATTGGATAATCCTTGTAACGTTCCTGGCGACAATTAAATCCAGGTCGTTGCGATGATCAAGACTTTAATGACCGTATATTATGGGTCATGATTATCCCATAATTATTGGTGATAATTATCCGCAGATCCGCAAAAGGGGGACGATCACTTTAGGTCGGGCTACTGGATAGGATGATCCTTGAGCTCCGCTACCCCGAGGCGATCTCGGGGTCCTTTGGCCCTGGGGGGGGTCCTGAGCGTCCGCCTTCCCGAGGTGATCTCGGGGACCTGACCTCCTGAGGTGATCTCAGGCATATGTTCTCCTGGGCCAACCTCCACAGTTGGCCTACCTGAGGTGATCTCGGGAGCCAATCGTTCCCGAGAGGGTCTCTGGAGTCAGGGAAAGAGAGTCGTCCAGACTAGGTGGATCTTGCCACATAGCTTCTTCAGTCCACGTGTCAGCCACGGGGTGCTCAACCCCATCATAAGTCCCTCCCTTTAAGTCTAATCGAAGGAAGTGTGGATGACTGATTATACTAGTGGTGGAACGAGGAAGCTTTGTTATGGTAGGTCCCTGCACCCATTACT
This sequence comes from Boesenbergia rotunda, assembly GCA_024364735.1. Taxonomy (NCBI): domain Eukaryota; kingdom Viridiplantae; phylum Streptophyta; class Magnoliopsida; order Zingiberales; family Zingiberaceae; genus Boesenbergia; species Boesenbergia rotunda. The sequence goes on from JAGFNQ010010189.1 coordinate 166,088, forward strand.
ACTTCATTGGCGGTCTGCTGGGTCCGAGGAAGCCACGGGGTGCTCAACCCCATCACAAGTCCCTCTCTACAAGTTTAATCGAAGGAAGTGTGGATGACTGATTAAACTAGTGGTGGAACGAGGAAGCTATGTTATGGTAGGTCCCTGCACCCATTACTACTTCATTGGTGGTCTGTCGGGTCCGAGGAATCAGAAGATTCATCCCTGGACCCCAGACAGCTCCTCGAATCAATCCAACATCTCTACGAGTTTCGAGACAGTGCCATGATAGCTGTCCATGACCCTTTAAAAGCACATGGGGTCACTTAATGGCGACAATGCGGTCTAACGAATATAGTCTCGCCACGTACACCGTCATTCTCTGCGCGGCGATCTCCTGTTGATACCCACCGTAGGGCCATACGAAGCGACGACCGTAAAGGATGGTGGCGCCTCAGGATGCCCAATCAGCGCCACTGTCATGCTGCATTCTCATTGCTCACATGCGGGAGACTTCTCTCTATAAAAGCGGGTGCAACGACACCCTTCCGCCTTCTTGCCTTATCTACTTTCAACCTCCTCGTTCACCTTCTGCTAATCCGGCCGCTGTATTCTCTCCCAACGTAAGTCTTCTTCTCCTGTTTACTCCTTTCGTTCACTATCATGAGTCCAGTAGAGAAGAAGAAGAAGCCCCGAAGCGAGAGCGAAGACCCCTCAGAGGAACAGACCTATAGCCCGGAGTGGTGTGACACCATCTCTTCTAGGGTTAAGTTAGAGACCCTCCAAGCCGCCTGCGAGAAGTATGGTATCCCGGCAGACTTGGAGGTAGAAGTACCCGCGTTAGGTCAATCACCCGTAGAACCTCCCCTAGTTTTCTTTACTTTTTTCCTAGGGCAGGTAGAGTTAGGACTTCGCTTCCCTATTCCTCCCTTCTTCATGAGTATTATCACTTACTTTGACATTCCTCTTCACCAACTGGCTCCAAACGTCTTTGCTCAGATGTGCGGGGCATTTATCTTCTTTAAACTTATTGATATCCCCTTGACCCCTATTTTTTCCATTTCTTTTTCGTTCCGGTTGGCTCGCGAGAGGCGTTTAGCTTTATAGCCCGCACCGGTCATAAGTTCCTAGGGGGTCTTCCTTCCTCACATAAGGGATGGAAGGAACGCTTTTTCTTTATTCGACTCCCCCAACGTCCCTTCAGCCCTAGTCGTTGGATGGAGAGACTGCCCCCCCATCTCGGACCTCGGCGACTTCCAACAGGGCACAGGATACCAAAGGGCTACGGGTATCCTAACCGGGATGGAGTTCCACAGCCTCTAGCTGGTACACTGCGAGGAGCTTCTCCACAGGGCTGACCTCAGCTCGAAAATCACCAGACTTAGCCCTAGTCTTCGTAAGTTCTCCTTTTTGGTAAATATCTTTGTTAATTGTAACTGATATCCTTCCGTCTTTGTTTTGCAAACGACATAATGCTCTCCCAAGCTATTAATCGGCTCTTGAAGTGGGAGCAAGCCAATGAGCAAGCCCTGGTTCCCACTCCAGTTCCTTCCACCCTGGTGGGCGTCCCGGAAGAGGGTTTCGAGGAGGCAGCCCGACAGTCAGAAGACTTGGGAGTTGTAAAGCCAGCCAAGGATCCAGGGACAACCACGCTGCCCACCCAAGCTGAAGGGGATTCCCCTCTTTCCCCCGTCAAGACAGGAAATGGGGAGACCGCGCCTGCGCCGGCCGCCGAGCACCCGGTGCCCTATGCAACCGAGAATAAGCGGCGGAAGCGGCTGGCCCACAAGCAGGCCCCCTTGAAGAGGTTGAGGAAGATCTCATCCTCAGAGCTTCGACCCACCGTCGAGGGGGAGGATGGGGTGCCTCTGTCTAAGAGCATCCGGAAGACGCCCTCCACTCCCTCTGGGATCTCCACTAGTCTATCTGTCCCTGATCCAGCCGCCTCGATCGATACCCCTGCTATTCGGTGATGCAAGGAGGTGTTACCCGTTGTGCCTTGCTCATACCGGAAGGCCTCAACAGCGAAGAAAAAGGCGGCCAAAGGGTCTTAGTCCATCCAAATAAAGGCAACTCCTTCCAAGAGTCACAGATAGCGAGTGGCGTCCAGCTCAGAGGAAGACGCCCCCAACCCCAAAAATGTCCCTTGTCCGTCGATTCGGGCTGTAGAGGAACCTCTTCCCCTTCCTGCTTGTTGGACCTTGGATGGCTAGAGGGGGGGTGTGAATAGCCAGACACTTAAACTCTTGGCTCTTTGAACTTTCTCTTCTTTTCTTGTTTCTGCGATTAGGGTTAGCAGCGGAAACCAAATAGACAGAAATAAAAACACAAACAGAAAACAAAAAGAACAAACGCTAACTCAAAGATGTACAAGGTTCGGGGATAACTTGCCCCTACTCCTTGGCGTGCCCGTGAGGTGGGCGATCCCTTGATCGTTGGCAAATCAAGCCCCGGAACTCCAGATAGAATAGAACCTCCTTCTCGGTGGAGAAACCTCTCCACAACCAGTCTCAAGAATGATATCAGAATAAGCTCAGAAGACTCGAGAGGAAGCTCACACACAAGAGATGCAGTAGGAAGCTACAAGGAGGAGGAAACAATGCACACAACAACCACACAGCCAAACCCCCGCAAAGCCCTTTGCTTGTTTTGTGTTTCTTGTTCTTGTTGTTGTGTCTGCATCGCCAGCCTCTCCCTCTTAAACTTCGTCCTGCTCATTGCCCAGCTTTGTCAGCTCTCACTGAACCACAACCTGACTCACTGACCTTCACAGAGCGCTCAGTCCACTGAAGACCTCTTCAGCTGAGCCTCGGTCAATCCCCAGCCGCGCCAGAAGCCGTTGAAAGCTGCGAAGGGAAAACGGACAAACCTGACCGAAGTGAAAGTCGCAAATTGACCCTCCTTCTTGGTTTAAGTCATCCCTGTCTCACTTGCACACTCAACAGAGGCTTAGCACAACAAATCAAAAGTAAACCAGCAGTGTAACATAGAAATCAAAAGCGATTCAGAGCGTTATCAGAAGTCTGACAACGTTTTCAAATTAAAGTTCAGAGTGAAGATCCTGATCGATCAGGCTCCTGCCTGATCGATCCAGTGACTCTGTGATCGGTCACACTGACCTATCAGGGATCGAGGATCGGTCACCAGACCGATCCACCAGTCTACTGGGATTTCAAGCCATAACCCGCAGCTCTTTCCATCCAAAGGCACCTGATCGGTCCCATGACCGATCAGGTTCTGCCCTGGTCGGACCAAGGGACCGATTAGGAACCCTCCTGATCGGTCCAGGAGGACCCTGATCGGTCACTTTGACCGATCAGGGTTTCTCCAGACTCTTTCTGATTCCTTTCTGATCGTTCACCAGAACGATCAGAAGCCAAACAGAAACCACACAGAATGTTTCTGTTCTCTCCCTGATCGTTCACCAGAACGATTAGACTCCCTGGATCGGTCACCAGACCGATCTATTACCAAGGGAGCTCGTGCCAACTTCTGATCGGACTCCAGACCGATCCAACCACTTGGCTGACTCATGCTCAGTCCCCGGACCAAGACTTCATGCCCGGCTTCACTCACTAGGACTTTGTTCAACCTAGCTTCACTCACTAGGACCCGACTTCACTCACCTGGGTTTCCGTCACCTAGCTTCACTCGCTAGGACCCGGCTTCACTCACCGGGATTTCCGTCACCCGGCTTCACTCACCAGGACTTTGTTCAACCTAGCTTCACTCACTAGGACCCGGCTTCACTCACCGGGATTTCCGTCACCTAGCTTCACTCGCTAGGACCCGACTTCACTCACCGGGATTTCTGTCACACGGCTTCGCTCACCGGGGTTTCCTTCACCTAGCTTCACTTGCTAGGACCCGGCTTCACTCACCGGGGTTTCCATCAATCGGCTTCACTCACCGGGACCCGGCTTCACTCACCGGGACCCGACTTCACTCACTGGAATTCATGCCCAGTCCCCGACCAGGACTTAATACAAATTTACTCAACCAAACTTAAATCGGTGTCAGTACCAAAACAACAATCGGGTCAAACTGCATCAACACTGCTCAGTTGAGGAGGTCGGCCAGGTATCTGGGCATGCTACATCAGTCTCTGCTGACGGTAATTATACTTTAACTTTCTCTCCCCTCTTTTATATATATATATATATATATATATATATATATATATATATATTCACGCTCTAACTGTTATCTTTTCGTATTATAGGTCGCTTCTAACTGCGTTGCTACAAGCCGCTTGCTGTGCTCCCGAGGGGTCACCGAATACCACCTCCAGCGAGTGGCGGAGTTAGAAGTAGAGGCTGGACGTGCCTGCGAGGCAGGTCTCCTACAGCTGGAGGTTAGCAGGGCCCTCAGGGTGAAGGTAGAGCATTGCCTCGATTCCCTGCTGGCCTCTGAGGAGACTCTGTACGGTTACCGCCTCCGGGAGCGCTCCTTGTCGGAGAAGAACCAGGTCCTCCACGATGACCTGCAGAAGCTGACCTAGGAGCGAGAGCAACTCCAGTCCCAGACGAAGGAGTGATCCGCCAGTGTCCAGCTCTTGGAGTCTTCAACAAAGACTTTGGAGGATCAGATCAAAGAACTTGAGTGCCAGCTAGCCACTAAAGTGTCTAAAATGGAGCTGGTAGTTGCCTATGCATCCGACCACCAAGAGGAAGTCACCTGAGCCCAGGACAAGGCTTTGGCCACCTCTCAGAAACTCAAGGAAGCCCTAGGGGCTCATAATCGACCGTATTGGGAGGTGACCGAGTTGAAGTCCGCCAAGAAGGAGGTTGAAGCTGAGCTACAGAACCACCATATTGACCAAGCAACTCAACTGTCCAAGGCTAAGGAGGAGTTCAAGGCCAAATTTTTACAGTTTGATGAGTTCGGCGACCTTCTGGCTGGGCAGGTATTGAAGCGCCTGAAACAGGTCTTCAATGGTGCCATCAGCCAATTGAAGTTAGCCCAACAGCTGAAACTAGACGCAGATCTGAGTGCCCTGAGCATCGGCCAGGTTTGGGATGAGTTGTCGCCCGAAGAGCAAGAAATATAAAGCACTTCCCCAACCTGGGCCTTGCTTTTTCTTTGTCTTTTCTGTTCCTAGTAACTTTTTCATTTTTTTCTAATGTAATCATTTTGACTGTAATGAAAACATTGCTTGACCTACTGTCTTGAGTATCTTGTCTTTTCTACTCCTTATGCATTGTTTGTCCTCGACGTGAGGGGTGCATGATTTGAAGAACAAGTGTTCTTCCCTGACTCAAAGAGCGAGGACGATGGAGAGCAATCATTCAGTCCAAGAAGCAGATGACCCCTAGGGAGGCCCCAGGCGACGCCGAGCAGGCCGGGAGGACCCAGCTGAGATACGTGTGGACCCCAAAGGAGGAGGAGCTATAGTGGTTATATTTCTTTATACTTTGCTCTACTGTTGGAAAGTGTAACTACTAAATGCAAATAGGAATTCTTAATGGAACACTGTTGTGGCTTCCGCAGATGCCTTCATGTACCTCCCACATTAGATATTTGGCTTCCTCTTGCCCGACACATTTGAGGAGTGGTCGAGCAAAGACCCTCCTGTATAGTTGATCTCCGACCAATGAGAATCTGGCAGCCCGTCGGCGAAACAATCGGCTTCCTTGATCCATGCTTGGAGCGCCCCCGCTGCGTAGGAACTCCACATATGGATCTGTCCAATCGGCTACGGTGTCACCTTCCGCCTCCTCTCCAATCTGAGCTATAGTCTCTTCCGAGGCACTAGGTTCATCTAGTTTCTAGGTTGAGATAAAGCTAGCCAGCCTGGCTAGTTCATCGGCCTTGACATTATCTACCCGAGAGATCTTCTGTAGTATAACCTCTATGAAGGAAGCTTTCGGCTGCTTATAGTAGGCTACATACCTCTACAGGCGTTCTCACCTGACTTCGAAGTCGTCTTTTATTTGTTGTGCTACAAGCTGAGAGTCCGAATGTTCACCTGACTTCGAAGTCGTCTTTTATTTGTTGTGCTACAAGCTGAGAGTCCGAATGTACAATGACCCGAGTAGCTCCCACATGCTTGGCTGCTTGCAGGCCTGCTAGGATCACTTCGTATTCATCTTCATTGTTGGTGGCTTTGAAGTGGAGTCGAATGAATAAATGTAATGTATCCCCTCGGGGGGAGACCATTAACACTCCGACGCTGCTGTGCTTACTGTTGGAAGACCTGTCTACGTAGATCTTCCAGACTCCCTCGGCCTTGGGCTCTGGGACAATCTCAAGCATGAAATTTGAGAGAGCTTGTGCTTTGATAGCGGTACGAGGCTGGTACTCAATACCGTATTCGCTTAGCTCTGTCGTCCATTTGATCAGCCGACCTGAGGCTTCGGGATTGGTGAGCACCCGTGCGAGCAAGCTGTTGGTGAGAACCACGACAGGATGTGCTAAGAAGTATGACCTTAACCTCCGGGCCATTAAGACCAGAGCATAGACTAACTTCTCCATCGTAATGTATCGCGTCTTGGCATCCTTCAGGAGATGTCCGAAGAAGTAGATGGGATATTGCACTATGCCTTCTTCTCAGATGAGTGCATAGCCCACCGCTTATTCTGCTGCAGATAGGTAGACAAATAATGTCTTCCCCTCCATTGTCTTGTAAAGGATGGGGAGCTGGGCGAGATAGACCTTCAGATCGGCAAATGTCTTCTCACACTGGTCATCCCAGTTGAACATGGCTGTCTTTCTCAGAATCTTGAAGAATGGTAGGGTCCTATCCGCAACCTTGGAGATGAACTTGGGCAGAGACGTGATTCTACCATTCAACCATTGTACTTCCTTGAAGTTGCGAGGGGATGACATATCCAGAATAGCCTTTACGTTTTCAGAATTAGCCTCGATTCCCCTCTTTGTCACCATGTATCCTAAGAACCGGTCACTCTTCACCCCGAACAAGTACTTAGCAGGGTTCAGCTTTAACTTGTTGGCCCTCAGGGTGGCGAACGTTTCTTCTAAGTCGGCTATCATTTATTTTCACTTGTCGATCTTGAACAAAATATCGTCCACGTATACTTCGATGTCCCTCCCGATCTGATGCCTGAATACCCTGTCCATCATCCGCTAGTAAGTTGCCCCAGCGTTGCGCAATCTGAAAGGCATGATATTATAGCAATACGTGTCATCTGCTGTCACAAAGCTGACTTTCTCCTGGTCTTCGGGAGCAAAAGGAACTTGATCGTAGCCTTGATAAGCATCCAACATTGAAACGAAATCACAACCGATCGTAAAAACTACTAACCAGTCTATTCAAGGCAAGGGGTAGCAATCCTTAAAGCAGGCTTTACTCAAATCTCGAAAATCAATACAGACCCGTCATTTACCCCCTGGCTTAGGGACATGGATTACATTAGCTAACCAGGTCGGGAATTGAACTTCTCTTATGTGCCCGGCTTTTAACAGCTTGCTGACTTCTTCTCTAATAGTCTTGTCCTGTTCGGGTGCAAAATGCCTTCGCCTTTGTTTCACCGGCCGAGCTCCAGGGGTTACATGCAAGTGATGCATGGCTAGAGCCGGGGGGACTCCTTTGATTTCCTCGACAGCCCAGGCGAAGACATCTCGATGGCTCTGCAGGCAGTCGATAAGACACTTCTCAGCTGCGGTGCAAGGTCGGTGGCAATCCTTGTGACTCTCTCCGCCTGGTTAGGATGGATCTGGACCTCCTCGCTCCTGACCTCCCTCCATTCTTCTTTGAGTCCTTCCTCCTCTCAGGGGTCAGCGAGATTAATCTGCAAAGGTTCGTGAGACTTCAGACTCTTGCGGGAATACGATCTGACCTCCCTGTTGTAGCATCGTCGAGACGCTAGTTGGTCTTCCTTGACCTCGGCCACCTGATCGCCTATCGAAAACTTGATCTTCTGGTGGTAGACTGAGACCACCGCCTAGAATACGCTGAGTGTCGGGCACCCAGGATAGCGTTGTAGGAGGAGGGAGCATTGACGTCCAGGAAGGGAGTCCTTCTTGTCCTCTCCAGAGTGTCACTGTCCAACGATAACGATATGGTAATTTGCCCTATCGGCTGTACTCGATACCCGGTGAATCCGAAGAGCAGAGTCGAAACGGGATGCAGTTTATCTTCATCAATCTGCATTTGATATAGGGCGGCCTTGTACAGGATGTTCATGGAACTACCTATATCCACGAAGATACGATTAACCTCATAATTTGTAATACGTGCAAGAATTACCAGGGCGTCTTCGTGGGGAGCATCCACGTCCTCCAAGTCCTCTGGGCCGAAGGAGATTATAGGGTCATGATGCTTACTCTGGCTCGTCTCGATGGCGTAGTTCTCCAGCCGACGGGTGTGAGCCTTCCTTGCCAGGTGGGAATCTTCTTCGGTAGGTCCTCCTGAGATCACCCCCACGTGGCCAGAAGGCGGACCCATGCAGGGGCCTTGCCCTTTTTGGGATCTCGCTCCAATGAGGGAGATCGACGGGGTGCAGCCTCCCGACTCCTCCCCCTCGAATGCGATCGAGATCGATGTCGGGCTTCATTTTCTCCCGACGGACGTTTCCGAGGAGAAGTGCTCCGCCGAGGGGACCTCCGGCGATACCTCGTCTTCTTCCACTTCTTCCGAGGTTTGAAGTCTGCTTCCTCATTCAACTTCTTCTTCAGGGCATGGCATTCTTCGGTAGTGTGCGTCGTACTGCCGTGGAAGTTGCAGTACCTCATCAGCGGCTCTGGTTGCTGGGTGTCTACCATCTCTACCAGCTTCCGCTTACTAACCCACTGGTCTTTCCTGGGGGGAAGATCCTTTCCCGGGCTGGAGCCGGAGGTTCCCTCCTCTCTCACCGTAGAACGGTCTAAGCAGGGACCCCGACTGGTTCCTTGCGGCGGCATGTTGCACTTCTTCGATGTTGACGTGCTTGATAGAATGCCCTAACAAATCGTCGAAGCTGGTAGGTGGCTTCTTCACCAAAGATCGGAAGAAATCCCCTTTAGAGAGCCTCTGGGTGTAGGCGCTGACGAGGATTTCTGATGTCGCAGTTGGCACATCCTGTGTCACTCGGTTGAACCTCTGGATGTAATCCTTGATTGGTTCTTTTGGCTTCTGCTTAAGAGCGAATAAGTTTAACACCGTCTTTTAATAGCGACGGCTGCTAGCAAAATAGTGGAGAAAGGCGGTTCTAAACTCCAGGAAGGAGTTGATAGAACCTTGGGGCAGCCTCTGGAACCATCGCTGGGCGGCCCCTGACAGGGTGTTCAAGAACACTCAGCACTTTACACCATCAGTGTACTGGTGCAGGAGTGTCGTGTTCTCGAACTTGCAGAAATGATCTTTAGGATATGTCTTTCCATCGTAGTCGACAATCCCAGGCCCGCAGAACTGCTCCGACACGGGATCTTCCACAATCTCCAGTGAGAAAGGGGTAGATGGTGCCTTTGAGAAGACCTTAGGTTCTTCCCTTTTCCCTAGTCCTTCCTCCTGCCATAGTGCGCTGGAGGCTACTAAGTTGGCCTTCACCAAATCTCCTAGAGAATCTTGCCAGTGTACCGGGACTGCCTTGGCATGTCCTACCGATGGTGAGATAGATCTCCGTTGTCGGGGATGCGAGGTAGAGATCCTGGGGATCTCCCTTTGCACAGAGGCTACTCGCCTTGAAGCGGCTTGTTCGATTTGGTGTTGTTCGAGTGCACCTTTAACAACGTTGGCAACCAGGCGATCTAATTCCTCTTTCGTCAGAATGATGGATTGTCCCTCCGGCTCAGTCATCGGTGCTTCTTCTGGTGCTTTGATAGATTCCCACAGACGACGCCAAACTTGTTCCGGAAGGAATCGACGTCGACGGTCAGTCACCAGAGTTCAGCCCACGATGATGATGACGAGAGACGAAGAGCTCCCACCCTGCGAGATTAACACGAGCGTTAATGGGAACATGCCGGAGATTGTCCGACGGAGCCCACTCTGATGCTCAAGTCAGTACGAGAGTCTCTAAGGGAGAACGAAATAAGGAGAAGTGTCAGTTAGAATGAGCGAAACACCCTTACCTGGGGGTTTATACCTGAGGCGGCAGTCACACGTTGTTGGGATCTCCCGGCACCAAAACACAAAACGCAGCGGAAACAAGATCCCTCGAGCGATCCATGCGAAAGGAAAACTCGTACTAAGTTCATCTATCTAATAGATTTATCTAAATGTATACCTTTGGAGTGTGCCCTTTCGCTTATCCCGCTCATCCAAGATGCGCCGGATCTCTTGTACGTTCAAGTGTCCATGCCTCTATTCGTATCCACATGGATACGATCTCTCAACTTCAGGAAGAACTACCTTAGTTGTGCTAACAACTTGAGGTAGTTCACAAGACCACCAAGAACCCAAATGAGGGTTTCGGCCAAGAGGGAGAAGAGGAAGAAGAGAGGAAGGGAAGAAGGGAAGAACTCACTTGTCATTCAAAATGACTAGACCCTCTTTTATACTCATCCCATGAATACGAAGAGTCTTTTGTCTCTTTGGCTTCCCTTCATTAAAGCCAATAAAGAGCACAACTTTTCATATGGCTCTTCACCTTCTCTTCATCCAATGAAGAGAGACTTTTCTCTTTCTTTCATTAAACACTTTAATGAATTTCTCTTGCAATTCCGACCGGGCCTCTCGGGCTCCCAACCAGGTCTCCCGACCAAGTCTCCCGACCAAGTCCCCGAGCTCTTGACCAAGTCTGCCAAGCAAGTCTCTGAGCTCCCGACCCAGTCTGCCCGAGCTCCTGACCATGTCTCTCGAGCTCGTAGCCCGAGCTTCCGACCAAGTCCCTGAGCTCTTGACCCGAGCTCCCAACCAAGTCCCTGAGCTCCCGACTCGAGCTCCCGACCAAGTCCCTGAGCTCCCGACCTGAGCTCTCGAAGCATCATGTCCTTAGTGTGTGACCCAATAGGTTCTCGTGACGTTGGCAATGCACCTAAACGCTTTAGACACATAAGCGATGAGTGGCATCTAGCAATACATCATCGCTACCCAAGTAACAAAAAATGTCGAGATCCGACTAAACCTCCGTGACTATAATAATGTATGGCCTTGTCCTTCTATCCTTGATATCTAGATTGGTCAATGAGGCATAGACCATGTTATCCTCGATCAATCTTTGTGTTTCTTGATCCTTGAGTAGACTCACTCAAACAAATGAGCTCAATATCTCATATTGACTCATTTGAGCATGGTCATGCGTTTTAGTAGTCCTACTCGATCAAGGGGCCCACAGATATCACTCCCGTCATATGGGAGGGATAGATCCCATCTATATCACTCACATCCCGCCGCATAATTCATTACATACCCAGTGATAGCCTTTATAGTCCACCCTGTTACGGGTGACGTTTGACGATACCAAAGTACATAACTCCTTATGTAGGGAACCGTAGTGACTTCAGGTCTAAGGACTATTCATACTAATAGTCACATGAGAATATTTATGACACTCATATGATAATCTATAAAACTTTCTCATGGCGGGTTAATTCAGTATACATTCTCTAATGTATACCCCTGTGTCAACTTGATATCACATATCCATGACTTGTGAGTCCAAGTCATCAATTGACCTACATGCTAGTCTCCATTCATTAATATTGTCCTTGAATATTAATGCTTGACTAGGAATGGTTTAGTGCAATGTTCTCTACATCATCTCACTATCGATTCAACCAATCGATATAATGTAGATAAGAACCTACCACACAAGGACATTATTATACTTAGTTATTTGGCACAAGTGTAAAGTAAGTATAATAACCAAACATGCCTTTGATAGAATATGATACAAAAAGTCCCTAGTCAATCATCATATAATTGGCTCTAGGGCTCCTACTAACACACGTGTCCCCATGTTCTTCTCCACGTCCCCTCAATTATCGGTTACTGGATAATTCTTGTAACGTTTCTGGTGGCAATTAAATCTAGGTCGTTGCGATGATCAAGGCTTTGATGGCCGCATATTATGGGTCATGATTATCCCATAATTATTGGCGATAATTATCCGCAGATCCGCAAAAGGGGGTCGGTCACTTGAGGTCGGGCTACCGAATAGGATGATCCTTGAGCTTCGCTACCCCGAGGCAATCTCAGGGTCCTTTGGCCTGGGAGGGTCCCGGGCGTCCGTCTTCCCGAGGTGATCTCGGGGACCTAACATCCCGAGGTGATCTCGGGCATATGTTCTCCTGGGCGACCTCCAGAATAGGCCTGCCCTGTTGAGGCAATCTGTGGTCCGGAGTGACCAAGTGTTTTGATGTTTGGGCAAAGGGTTTAAGTTAGGTTTACCCTTGTTATCTCATATGTGTATGTTGAGTGTGCAGGTTGTACAGGTTACACATATGGACTTGACTGGACGACCTTGGTAAGGTGAAGGGTGGCATGAAGACAAGCCGCGGGCTTGTGTGCGCACCTGAGGGACCTTGGAGAGTAGGGACGATGAGCTGATGGGCGAGGACTTCGAGTCATGCGTGAAGGATGGCATGGAGGCGAGATGGAGGCTTGTGTGCATCCGAGGGACGGGAGCCGAAGATGAAGAGGGCGCGAAGGCAATAGTCAAGGCTACGGATGAGGAGTCAGTCGGGTCGTGAGGGTACGAGTACTGTGTGATTATACTCGGGAAGGGTTTCAGTTGGGGACCAGTCGACTGCTCTAGGAGCAGTCGACTGGTAGGTGGCTGGTGAGCTGGCTGAGAATTCGAACGTTGGGGTGCAACTGTCGAATTTCAGTAGCACCAGTCGACTGCCCTAGGTGCAGTCGACTGGTGGCGAGGGTTTCAGCCCGAGTTCTATTTAAAGAGGATTTCGTGGTGGCTGAGATTCTTGACAAAACTCGCTTGGGTAAAGTGAGTTAGTAGTCTTTTGTGATCAGATAGCGTCCGAAGTGTTGTGGCGAGGCTTCTCCACCCACATGGAGCGACAGATCTAGCCGAAGGTTATCCAGGGGTTGATCCACCGACGGATTCTTGGATTAGTCACCCGTCCGGGGTGGATACCAAGTAAATCAGGTTGTTAGCATTGCTTTCTATTGTTAGTTTATGTTATTTGTATTTCCGCTGCGCAACTAACATCGTAGGTGAAGAGATTCAACGAAAAAGTGCTATTCACCCCCTCTAGCACGCCATATCGATCCATCATGCCCGAGGTGATCTCGGGAGCCTACCATTCCCGAGAGGGTCTCAGGAGTCAGGGAACGAGAGTCGTCCAGACTCGGTGGATCTTGCCACTCAGTCCATGTGTCAGCCACGGGGTGCTCAACCCCATCAAGGATCTTCTCTACCGTCATCACCTTCATCACCAACTTTAGTGACATCCGACCCATACTTCTTCTTGACAATAGTCTTCAGATTGTAATAAACATCTACATCCATCTTCATGACTTCTTTGAAACAAGAAGTCCCCATAGGAAGAATCATGAATTCTTGCCTAGCAAGTTTATTTCGAGTATGTGATCCTCCATTGATAACATTAAATGCAAGGACATGCAACACTAAGTTGTTTTCGACAATATTTACTGTATTGATAAAGTAGAATTTTCTTCGCAGTTGCACTCGTTTTGCATACAACATCTTCATCTTGATGCTCTTTTAGATCAATTCCTTCAATTTATTATTGCCTTCACAATTGTCATCGTCTTTATCTTCAATGGATTTGGTTGACTCGACACCCTTGTTGTCAATTTGATCACCTGTCCTATATAGTTTATCATTATCCTCCAGTCCTATAGAATTGTAAGAATTCTCACTTTAATGACCGACATAAGTACATGCAATCGATGCCCTTTTTTTATGATTTTTTCTCGAAGCCAATTGGGTACTGCAACTTTTTTTGAACGTTTAGAAATATTAAAATTAACACTTGCGTTAGTAAACATTATTGTTGCATGATTGAGAGATATTCCTATGACTAAACCAAAAGAACGATCTGTTTCTGGTTTATCGATAATGACTTCGCAAAGGTTATTAACCTTCGCATCACATGAGGGAATGGCAGTTATGAGAATCATACCAAAATGTTCTCTATTTGGTTTAAGGGCGATGATACCATCCATGTTAGAACTGTGAGACTTATCCTTATCACAATCTTTAGTTTGTTTTGCTTCTTCCTTAGTTTGAAGATACATATCAACTTCATTAACTTCTTCTATTTCATATACTGGCTCACTAATTGACTTGATTCGTCTTTGTCATAAATTAGATCACCGACAATTTCTATTTTGTCGTGCATATCTTTCTTAAGAAAAAATTTATCCAAATTGAAATAAAAGAACTTGCAACCTTTAAGATCTCGGGCACTACGATCATAGTCTCCTCAGCTGGAACCTGCCTGTCACGATCTCGACTACGTATCTCACGTTCTTCAAAATCTTGCGCCGCTAGATGCTGAGATAACTCTGTGACTTATCACTGTAAATCTTCGATGAGCTCGTATGGTGTGCTTTGATCCCAGTGCGAGACTCCCTTAGCTGAAATCTGTCTTTCACAATCATGACCACAACCACGACGATCATTCATGGATCTAAGGGCTCTTATACCAACTGAAACTGAGCAGAATAGCGATTATCTTGCGGGCTATTGAATCCATTGATCCGCACATAAACTCCGGAAATAATCTTCTAGAATCCATTAATTCGAAGAAAAATACCAAAAATAGGAAAATAAACGGCACTACCGACAATATTATTAATCAAAAACTTCTCTTCTCCTTTACATCAATCCTAATTTATATTTAAATAACCTAAGAAATAAGAAAAAATTATAATAGAAAAGTCGCAACAGAAAAAGTAAATGTAAAAAAAAATTCATCCTAAAAAGATAAAATCTAAATAAATTTTTAGAAAAAAATTAATCTTGAAAATTTTAAACGGATTAAAAATTATAAAAATATAAAAAATATCTAAAATATAAAAAAATAAAAAATATAAAAAATTAATTTATTAAAATTAATAAAAATTCATGCTTTTGTATCATAATTCCATTTTTTTTAGCTGTGATATTCGGATTAATCTTTTAGTTTAATGCAACGGGCTCCCGATCCACTTGCTGAACACGTTCGATAAGAAATCATTTCAGTCCCGGGATTATGATCAAGCGGTTTGACGATTAATCATTATCTTAAATATTTAGATTCGATTCTCAATTACGACATATTTAAAGATTTTTTTTCAAATGGGGCGAATCCTGGGATCGGACTTCTAGACGTCTATCATGATCCTTATCATGAGTATTTTCGTAATTTACCTTGATGATCGTGAAAAATTTTCGTAGGATCGAATCTGTCGTCCGATGTTGAAAAAATTTTATTAATCTTTTTTTTAAATAAGAAATCATTTTTTTCCTAAATTCGTCGTAGCTACAGTAGCCAGGATGGGAAATGAATCCCATTAAACTTATAGTTAATGCAGCAGTCTCCCATCCGTTTAGTTAATGCATCTGATAATAAATCCCATTTCCTGGTAGCTATAGTTTTCCGGATGGGAAAGGGATCCCATCCAGGCCACGTTGCTCTCGGAGATGGGTCTCGAGATGATGCTCGATCGGGTTGACAGAGAGCTCGGGATGGGCTTCTTTTGAGGAGATGCCGACTAAAGCAACCTCTCATTTCGTCTACCCATAAAGTCATAGCGCACTATAAAAAAAAATGTCATATATCATGATAAAGTTTAGCTACATAGATATAAATTATAGATATATGATAGAGTTGAGCACGTCGTGATTAATACGTAAACTGAAAAAGTAATGTGGCAAGATCTGTTTAGTCTGAATGACTCTCTTTCCTTGACTCCCGAGACCCTCTTAGGAAGGTAGATTCCTGAGACCACCTCGGGTAGACATACTCTTGAGATCGCTCCAATAGAATACACGCCCGAATCACCTCGGGAGATCAGGCTCCCGAGATCACGTCGAAAAAGCGAGCGCCCGGGATCCCTCGGGCCAAAGGACCCCGAGATCACCTCGGGGTAGCGGAGCCTAAGGATCACCCTATCCATTAGCCCGACCTCAAGTAACCTTTTCTTCGGATTCATGGATAATTACCAGTGATAATTACGTGATAATTATGACCAATAATACGCGACCATTAAAGTTTTAATTATCGTAACGGCCTAGATTTAACGGATGTGAGGACCGTTACAAGGATTATCCAATAATCGACAATTGAGGGGACGTGGAGACACGTGTGTCTGCCGCCTCAGATATAAAAGGTACTCCACCCCCAGGTAAGGGGTTACATTAATTCTTACTCACACTTCTCCTTATTTCTTTCCGCCTCAGAGACTCTCGTACTGACATGAGCGTTGGAGTGGGCTCCGCCGAATGATCTCTGGCGTATTCCCGTTAATGCTCGTGTTAATCTCGCAAGGTGAGACCTCTTCCTCTCTAGTCATCATCCTTGTGAGTTGAACTCTGGTAACTGGCTGTCGACGTCGATTCCTTCCAAAACAAGTTTGGCGTCGTCTGTTGGAAACTATTTAAGCACCAGAAGGAGCACCGATGGCAGAACCGGAGGGACAATCCATCATTCTGACGAAAGAGGAATTAGATCGTTTGGTGGCCAATGCTGTTAAAGGGGCACTCGAACAACACCAAATCGAGCAGGCCGCCTTACGACGAGTAGCTTCTGTGCAAGGGGAGATCCCTAGGATCTCCACCTCGCATCCCCAACAATGGAGATTTGTCTCCCCACCGGGGGACATGCCGAAGCAGCCCCGGTACACCGACGGGGTTCTCTAGGAGATTTGGAGAAAGTCAACTTAGTAGCCTCCTGCGCGCTGAGGTAGGAGGAAGGACTAGGGAAGAGGGAAGAACCTAAGGCT
The DNA here is from genome assembly GCA_024364735.1 of Boesenbergia rotunda. Classification (NCBI taxonomy): domain Eukaryota; kingdom Viridiplantae; phylum Streptophyta; class Magnoliopsida; order Zingiberales; family Zingiberaceae; genus Boesenbergia; species Boesenbergia rotunda. The sequence continues at coordinate 182,862 of JAGFNQ010010189.1, forward strand.
TTCTCAAAGGCATCCTCTACTCCACCCCTTTCTCACTGGAGATTGTGGAAGATCCCATGTCGAAGCAGTTCCGCGGGCCTGAGATTAGGGATGGAAATAGGCCAGGCGGCCTGTCAGGGGTCTGTGGCCTGGCCTATATTTGGCCTAGCCTGGACTGGCCTATTTAAAAACAAAATAATACTCAGGCCCGTTTGAAAGCCTGTTTTTCTTATCAGGTCAGACTCAACCTCAATATAAAGACTATCAAACCTGACAGGTCGGCCTGAGCATGTTAAAATTAGATATATATATTATATATAAATTGTCAAAATAGCTTAATGAAAGATTCAAACCTTGGTCTTCTTACAAGGAAACCCTTATCTATCACCTTACTTACCAGTACACCATAAATGTCTTTTAGTTATAATATACATATTTTATACATTTATATTTTATACCATAAACATTTATATTTTTATACTTGCTAATATTTTTGATATGAATTGTTATATTTTAATATTAGAAGTATTTTGGATAATCGAACTAAATTACTGACTTTGTAAATAGGTCACAGGTCAGGCCAGACTATTGAACAGGTCAGGCTTAAGCTAAAAACAAAGTCTATAACAGGCCACAGGCCAGGCTCAGGCCAGTTTGTTATTATACAGGTCTGGCCTGTTAAGGTAAAAGCCTGGCCTGACATGTTTCCATCCCTACCTGGGATTGCCGACTACGATAGAAACACAGATCCTGAGGATCATGTTTGCAAAATCGAGAACGCGGCACTCCTGCACCAGTACATCGATGGTGTAAAGTGTCGGGTGTTCTTGAACACCTTATCAGGGGCTGCCCCAGGGTTCTATCAACTCCTTCATGGAGTTTAGAATTGTCTTCCTCCATCATTTCGCCAGCTACCGCTGTTATCAGAAGATGGCGCTAAATTTATTTACTTTCAATCAGAAGTTAAAAGAACCGCTCAAGGATTACATCCAACGGTTCAACTGAGTGGCGCAGGATGTGCCAACCGCGACGTCGGAAATCCTCGTCAGTGCCTGCACCCAGGGGCTCTCTGAAGGGGATTTCTTCCGATCTTTGGTGAAGAAGCTACCCACCAGCTTCGATGATTTGCTAGGGCGTTCTGTCAAGCACGTCAACGTGGAAGAAGTGCAACACGTCCGTCGCAAGGAGCCAGCGGGGGTCCCTGCTCAAACCATTGTACGGTCAGTAAAGAGGGAACCTCCGGCTCCAGCCCAAGGAAAAGATCTTCGCCTGGGGAAAGACCAGTGGGCTGGTAGGCGGAAGCTGGTAGAGATAGTTGACACCCAGCAACCGGAGCTGCTGATGAAGTACTGTGACTTCCACTACGTTTCCGTCATCTCCATACCCTTACGTCTGACAACACTTTTGTTGGGACCTTGTCGTACGACTAGAGGGGGTGAATAGTCGATCACACACTTCAATCGTCGATTCTTCTACAATGTTAGCTTGCGCAAGCGGAAATACTAATAACACGAGTAAACAAATGCTAACACAAACTGTTTACGTGGTTCGGAGATAAAGCTCCTACTCCACGGCTGTCCGTAAGGTAGACGATCCCGATTCGTCGGTGGATGAGTCCCCGGAAGACCTCCGGCTAGCTCTTGTCGCTCCTTGTGGGTGGAGAAACCTCGCCACAAACCCTCGACAATACCTGAGCACTAGAAGACTACTAATAAGCTTTAACCAAGCTTATTTCGTCAAGAACTCTCAGCCAAAACCGAGCTCTCTTAAATAGAGCTTTTGACTGAAATGACCGTTACCAGTCGACTGGTCAAGCACCAGCCGACTGGTCCCACTTGGATTGGAATGTTACAGTCCAACGTTTGAATTTCAGCCGCCATCAGTCGACTGGTCCTTGGATCAGTCGACTGATCCAAGCATCAGTCGACTGGTCCACTCCTAAACCTAAGGTTTCCCTTCCCGAGTATATTTCTCTTGGTACTCGAATCCTAGAATTTCTCGAGTACACTTTTCTCAGCACTCGAACCCTCACAACTTAGCTGACTCGATTAATGGGTCGTTGAAGGTACCCTGTGAGAATTTCACTCGACTCCTAAAATTTACTAATTTTCGTTTAACCCTTAAAATTTCACACAATAAACTTTGATTTTAAATTTATTAAATTTAGTGAATGATAAACCCTCCTTCATTGAGCATCTAATGAAATAGAGTCTAAAATAAGGCTACAGACCTACAGTCATTGTGTCACTGCTCCTTTAGTGGTTGATCATATATTATGTATTGTTGGAGGCTCATATAGTGGGGTAAATATATATCGTTTCAAAATGAAGACTTAAACGATTCTTACTAATTGACTAGCAAGGTAGAAACATATAAAATCATAGTGTAAATAAAACTAACAACAACAAATCAAGTGGCCAATGGAGCCAAGAATGGTAGCCCATCAGGGCTAAAATATCATCCGAATGTATCTCCGGGCTAAAAATTCTTTCTTTTGATGTAAAAATTCAAAATAAGTAGTGTATATACGTAAAATAGTGGTGTAAAGAAGAAAAAAATAATGAATATAGCCTGGGTAAACCGAAGCTTGGCTCCGCCTTGCAAGTGGCATACGAATTACGGTTGTAGTAATTATGAAATAACTGTTACAATAGCCAGTAAATCAGCTTAATATCTTATTTTAATTTTGATTTGGTAAACATTCAGGATGGGGTTGAGCACCCCGTGGTCAGCACGTGGACTGAAGAAGCTATGTGGCAAGATCTACCGAGTCTGAATGACTCTCTTTCCTTGATTCCCGAGGCCCCCTCGGGAAGGTAGATTCCCGAGACCATCTCGGGTAGATATACTCCTGAGATCGGTCCAGGAGGACACACGCCCGAGATCACCGCGGGAGATTAGGTCCCGAGATCACCTCAAGAAGGCGAACGCCTAGGACCCCCCCCCCTCGCGCGCGCGCGCGCGCTAAAAGACCCCGAGATCACCTCAGGGTGGCGGAGCCCAAGGAGCACTCAACCTTGAGTAACCGTCCCCTTTCTTCGGATCTGTGGATAATCATCACCAAGTATCACGGGATAATCATGACCCATAACACGCGGTCATTAAAGCCTAATTAGCGCAACGACTCAGATTTAATGGCTGCGAGGACTGTTACAAAGATTATCCAGTAACCGATGGTTACGGGAACGTGGAGAAGAACGTGGGACACGCGTGACTGCTACCTTAGGTATAAAATGTACTCCAACCCCCCAGGTATGAGAGTTACGCACATTCTAACTCGTACTTTTGTCCTTACTTTCTTCATCTAAGAGATTTAGGCACTAACTTGAGCGTCGGAGTGGGCTCTGCCGTATAACCTCCGGCATGTTCCCTTAACGCTCGTGTTAATGTCGCAGGGTGGGAGCTCTTCCTCTTTCGTCATCATCTTCGTGGGCTGAACCCTGGTGACTGACCGTCGATGTCGATTCATTCCGGAACAATTCTTAAACATGAAGTATTTTTATATCAAAATATTTTTACCAACACGATGAAATTACTTAAATTTAATCAAAATTATTTTAACTTAGTTAAAATTATTTTAAAATTATTCTACTGTTATAACATAACTGCTAAATAGTGTAAAACCATGACATAACCACTATAAGAGTGATTTTAAGTTGAGATGTTTTTAATCAAATTTGAATAATTTATATCAAGTTGGTATTGAATATTTTGATATCCATGTATAATAATTTTGAATGAGTTAGAGTATTTTTTATTTTATATTATAGTAGTTATGATTAGTATTTTTGGATTAGAAATATGATGAGATGTTTTATTTTTTTTTTTTGAAAAAAGAGTATTCTTTTAATAAAAATTAATAATAAAGGATGCCGTTTTAATTTTTTATTTACTGCTTTGCTTACTAACTTCAATTTACACTTGTTTCTATAGTGTAAACTCAGATTCAAATTGCTTCTCTTTTTAATTTGATTGTTAATATGTTAAATATCATTGGAGGTTCATGCTAACATCTTTACATTCTTGGTCAGTCGGATGGGGAGGTGAATAAGGGCCCAATAGGTATGCTTTGACTCGGTCAATATGGATCCTACATGGCATGCCCTTGTCAACAAGAACTCTACATGACATGTCTTTGACTTGGTCAACATAGAGTTTCAACTATGTTTGGTTTGGGTCATATTGGATCATAAATGATAAATTTAGTCTTTGTTTCCTCGAAGTGACTTTAGAAATTCTTTGGTACTTTCAAAAGTTCCTCTATCAGGGATAGAGTCGCCTACCACTAAATTTCTCTATTAGGGACAGAATTATTTACAACAAAATTTCTCTGTCTCGAATAGTCATTAATTTTCTCCCCAATTAGGCATAGTCGTGGATCAAACTCTCCATTCTCTCTAGGATGGTCAACTTATCATTCTCTCCCGACTATGCTTTAGTTGTAGATCAAATTTTCGCCTTAGCCTCATTAGGGTCTAGAGTCAGTATCTTCACACCAGGTTCGATCACATTTATTTCCATTTTTAATATGAATTGTAGTTCTTCTTTTTAGCTCTGCCATGAGGTGCTCCACCTTGGCTGCCAACTACTCCCTTTTGCTCTTCTCCTTCTCTCTCAGCGTCTTAGCCGCATGGCCTCTGACGTCAAGGATATCATAGTCATTGATGGGATGATTGCCTAGTCAGTCGAGTTACACCCTTCTTACTAGGCTTGTAGGGAAGCTTATGATGTGGTAGAGATGACAAGGGTCATGTGCCAAATTTTAGACTCGGTCAACGCAGGGGCCATGTGACAGGTTTAGGACTTGGTCAACACCAAGGACATGTGGTAGGTTTATGACTCGGTCAATATCGGGGCCAAGTGGCAAGTTTAGGACTCGATAAACTCATATATCATCAATATCTGATGTACCAAGATGGTCCAACCTTCTGACCTATCGCGAGTCCGACCTCTTGACCCGTTGATCTCTCAATCTCCCGACTTGCAGCTGGTTTGACCTCCCGACATGCAAAGGGACATGACAGCTACCATAATGCAAATGGACACAATGGATACAATGACACCCTTTACTGAGGTGTGTCCCTTGGACTTCTCTCCCTATATAAAATAAGGGGAGGAGGTCTCTCGAGAAAGGTAATCAAATCTAATTTCATCTACTTTTACTTCATTACTTATCATTTCTTCTTTCTATACTCTTTTTGGGGTTCCATGATAACTTAGGCATTGGAGGGACCTCATCAGGGCAACTCTTGGCAAGCGCTTTGATACATATTATGCACAGAGTCGACTACGTTATGAGAAGAAGGTTACGTCACATGAAGAAAGCGAGGAGAAAGCTTTGATGTCATCACTCTTTGGTGTGAGGTGGATTTTTGCCGCCATGTCATCCCGGTGAAATTTCTACCGCCTCATTGGTCACAAACAAGTTATTGAAGTCAAAGAAATATTGGAAAATGGAGAAATCCATAATAGCCCAGGATTAAATCAATAAAACAAGAATCAAATGACCCAGTGATACTCGGGTTCCACTGTATGGAACTATCACTTCTACCGTAGGTATACTTGAGATTATCACGGAGGATAGATCAAGTTAGGAACATCAAGTTAGGAAAAAGCTTGATTTTGTGTGTGCCAACACTGGTGTGGTACACTAATAAAGTATTTAGAAGAATATTAAGAAGATCAGTTCGAATTCTACTAGGGATGAGCATTTTAGACGTTGACTTAGATGTACATAAGTTATGTTTCGAATTTACCTAGTAGACAAATCAGGGAAACATAGTCTACCGAATATGAAAATATTTTATTTTGTATTTACATTGCATTTAATAAATGAAGAATGTATTAGGGAACATTAATGAATTATCAATGTCTCCAAGTAGAATATACAATTTGATAGAAACATGAATCCAAAGTATGCATTCAAGTCCATACGAATACAAAATCAGATTCATGCTACAGATTGAGTTTGATCAAATTTAACAGCAAAATAAAACATAAAAGGAATGATAAAATAAACAAACTTGATTGCTGCGTAAATGCCATCGCCTCAGTGTCATTTGTGAAATCCGGATCCTAGGAATATGCAATTGATGAATCTTTCGTATGGTGCTAATGTCAGTGCGGCGGAGGAGGCACCCAGTGTCACAATCCAATTCGTATGGTAAGTATGGAGATATGTGTCGCTTGAGGTTCCGGATTCGAGTCCTCTTACCAACAAATAAATCCTCTCTTTGAGGGGCATGTTGACTGAGGTGCTGTCTTGATAGTGAACCGTGAACCTCTTATCAACTAGTGGAACCGTGTCTCCAAAAATATCTTACGGGATTTCTGAATATGAGATCGTTTCGGTGGTGGGGCCGGTCATTATAAAAAATTTACTCGGATAGTTTTGTCCCCACGGGATAGTCTGATGGTTAGTACATGGGTGTTGGCAACATGATGTCTGAAGGGTCAAAACCTGGCAAAGACAGTGTGCCCACCCTCCCCACACATTAGCCACAGCATTCGGGCTAGTAGCCCCCGTAATTTACCTCTTCCGTATCGGCCCAGGGACAGATTGACGGGGGCGCTGGGGCGAGTGAATCGTCTTTTACTAACATAGGGTGATAGCGCTATATTTTCCTCGCCAATGAAAAATATGGAGATATGCCAGAATGCACTAATCTTACGAGGATCACACCCTCCTTTTATATGATGGGTTGAATCTATTATTATGGATTAACAAGTTTTGCATATATAAATTCACTTCTAAGAAAAAAACGATGAATCAGACAGTAGACAAATTGAACTTGGAGTGATCGGTCCGGTCCCACAGAAGTTTCTCATTGGTCATCAGGGTAAATCGGGAAGCGCTGGCGGTGGGCAGTCTAGAAGCCCAGCGTCCCAGGGTTCGCGCCCCATTTGGAGGAAAAATTCATGCAAAATGCGTCGTAGTTGGGGATCGAACCGTGGATGTCTGAGTTAATAACTAATTGCCCTACCGCTACACCATAATCCCGGAGGCATAATTTCACTTCTAAGAATCCAAACTTGAGAATGCTTTTAATTAATTTGATCATTTTATTGGGTTTGATTCAATATAACATAGTGGGTGTGTTATTAAATTAAAATGGTGGATCCAGTGGGATAAAGTATAAGGATCTTTATATGAAATCTATTGTTTTCCTGCAATCAATGACATTGAGGTTCTTAATATGAATAAATTGTTCGCAGGAAGAGGGCAGCAGCTTGATGATATGAAACTCAACAACTAACAAGGATTATTAATTTATTGTAGTGCAAGATTGTTTGATTTTGATGGGGGAGAAGATATGATATTTGGGGATAGCAGAAGAACGTAACAATTTAGAGGCGGAATATAGCTAAGGAAGAAATGTAACTTTTTCTCTTAATATTTTTTCCATCTAGAATTTGGCTTATATAGTCAAGACAAAAGAAGTCTAAAAATAATTTGGTTCTTCCTATATTAAATATAGTATTATGTCAAATGCATGTACTTGACAACGTTAACTTATCGTGCTAACTTAATTTGCCACTACGTGTAGTTCAATCCAACTTGACTTGATGAAGACCAAAATAATTTGGTATTGAGTTCCAATAACACAATTTGATTTAGTCTTCCAAGCATGCAATTTGGTTTAGACTTCCAACAATGCCTCCCATAAACCAAACTTGCTCTTTATTCCTAAGCTTTCTAAAATTTTTGTGAAAGTAGGTCCGCGAAGTGGTTTAGAGAAGATATCGGTCTTTTATTCATTGGTCCTACAATATTCAACATGAATAGTACCATCGTTCATAAGCTCCCTTACAAAATGATATCGAATTTGAATATGTTTTCTTTTTCCATGAATAATTGGATCCTTCGAAATTGAAATTATTGAGTTGTTATCATAAAATAAGGTTGTTGGACCTTTTTGATCATGCTCGAGATTCTCCAGTATTTCACGCAGCCAAATAAATGACATCCTGCAAAAGAAACAGCAATGTATTCCGCTTTTGTAGTAGAAAGTGCAATTGTAGACTCCTTCTTTGAACACCAAGTTATAACTCCACTTCCAAAATCAAAAACATAACCTAAAGTGTTTTTGCTATCATTGATACTTCTTGCTAAGTCACTGTCAGTATAACTAATAAGATTAACCGGTATACTTACTTGATAGAATATGTCATAATCAAAAGTTCCTTTCACATATCTATGGATTCTTATTGTCGTCTCCCAATGATTAGAAAATGATTTCTTTATAAACCTGCTCACTAAATTTACAACATATAAAATATCTGACCTTATTGGAGTCAAATACATTAAGTTTCCAATCAAAATTTGAAACATCGTTGGATTAAACCAATTTCCCTTTACCATGCTTGCTCAACTTTAATCCCACAACACAAGGAGTTGAAATGGGATTTGCATTATCCATTCTATTTTTTTTTCAAAATTTCTTTTGCATAACTCTCTTGAGTGATGAAATTCCATGCTTGGATCTTAGAATTTTAATTCCAAGAAAATGGTGACTCTCCCAAATCAGTCATCTCAAATTCATTCTTCATTTAGAGTTTGAAATCATTTAACATCTTCAAATCATTACTAGTAAAAATAAGATCATCAACATAAAGACTTACAAATATAGAACCTTCAGATGGATTTGATTCAATGTAGAGAGTATGTTTTAATGGGAATTTTAGAAAACCCTTCTTCTCAAAGTAATAATTGATCCAACTATACCAAGCCCTTGGCAATTGCTTTAGCTCATACAAAACTTTTTTCAACTGGTAAACTTTATTTTCTTCTCTCTTTTTAATAAAACTAGGAGGTTGTTCAAGATAGACTTCTTCTTAAAGAACATCATTTAGCAATGCTGATTTGACATTTATTTGAAAAAATTTTCAATTGTTTTGAGCTACAAGAGAGCTCATTAATTGAACAGTATCAAGTCTTGACACAGGAGCAAATACCTTTATAAAATCTTCTCTTCTTTTTACCTATATCCTTTTACTATAAGCCTTGCTTTATACTTGTTGATGGAGCAATCTGCATTTATTTTTATCTTGTATACCCATTTAACACCAATGAAATTTTATATGGAGGAAGGTTAGTGAGCTCCCAAGTTTCATTTTGTTTTCATTGGCAGCTATCTCCTGTTTCATGGGGTTTTCTATATTTCTTCCTTATTTGCATCATCAAAGGAAATTGGTTCTTCCCCTACAAAGAAAGCAAAGAATACAGAATCATCATATTCAATAGGCTCGATTGAATCTAAGAGTTCTTACAGAATTCACATTTTCCTTGGGGGAGGACTTGGTGAAGAACTTGGAGAATTTCTCGATGAATGCAAAGAAATATTTTCTTCTGATTCTTGTTCACTAATCTAAGGAATATGGATCTCATTTGTTTTGCTTTTTGGATTTTAAAAACTTGCATCTTCATCAAAATGAACATCATGGCTTATCACAACCTTTTTGATCTTTGGATTATATAGCTTGTAGTTTTCCTTCTTTCACTGTATCCAACAAAGATGTACTTTTCAAATTTGTTATCAAATTTGTTTTTATTTGTTTGTGAAATGAGTGAATAAGCAATGGTCTCAAACACCTTTAAATGTTAAATGTTAGGCTTTTTTCCATACCTTGCCTCATGTGGTGTGCAATCTTTCAAGTTTTTTTTGTTGGAGAATAATTAATAAGATAATCTGCACAAGAAATAATTTCTTCCCAAATTCATTTGGTAAATTTTTCTTTTGAGATTGTATCTCGTACTTTCAACAATAGTTCTATTTTTTCTTTCACTTACATCATTTTATTGTAGTATAAAACGAGCTATCAACTCATACCTTATACCTGTTCTCTAAAATATTTCTCAACTTCATTTAAAATATATTCACCACTATGATTAGTTCTTAAAATTTTGATACAAAGCCCAGTATAATTCTCAATTTCAATTTTAAAATCCTTAAAAGCTTGAAAAACACGTGGCTTTTCTTTGAGAAATTAAATCCTTACCTTCTTATGACGTCATTGATGAAAGTAACGAAGAACTTACTCCCACCAGTGATTCATTGACATATTTCTATAGAGATCAGAATGGATAAGCTCCAATGCTCTCCAAGTTGCTTGTGGAAATGCTTTCCAAGTTGGCATAGTTCAATCTAACTTGATTCGATGGAAAACAAAATAATTTGGTATTGAGCTCCAATAAAATAATTTAATTTAGTCTTCCAAACGCACAATTTAGACTTCTAGCAGATTTTAGGCTCACAGATCACCGATGAAGGAATCTTCTGTACAATTTCAGAAAATTGAAGCGAGAAACCACAAAGTTTGGTCCTCTCGACCTTCACCAAACCGAAGTGAGAAGCGAGAACTTAACATGTAGCCTGATCTTCCCCTTTTCCACGTCCAACTTTGCGCCCGTGACCAGCCAATGGCCGGGGCTGTGTTGCGGCCCCTGGCATAGCTGAGCAGTGTCCACAAATTTCAGCAGCTTCGGGGCAGCTACCGGCACCGGCGGGCCCTTGGGGAAAATGGCAGAGTCTACCACCACTTCTCGTTCCTGATGCTGCTGCTTTTCCTTCTCGATGCCGCCAGAGAGGGAGGCGCTCATCGCCGAGAAGAAGTTCGACTTCTGAGACAGCCCCGACGGGCCTCGCCGCCACTGCGACCGGCACACGATGCAACCGCGCACCTCGGTGTATAGCAGCCCGAGGTGCAGCACATTATAGTGCTCCTTATCTATCACGCGCAGCTGAGCTCCGGTGACGATGAAGGCGGTCCCGCCGCCGTTGGTCGGCCACAGGGGGTCGTACTTGACCGGGATCGTGCACACTCGCGTGGATTTCTTACATTGTACCTGCTCCAAGTATCCTTCGTCGCCGGCGATCATATCGGATGACTGCCAGAAGGTTGCCGAACTGAGCTGCGGTCCGATGAACGTAGGAGTCTGTGACAGGTGCTCCATGTGGATGGCCAGCCTGACCATGTCCAAACCCAATTAATCTCCATCAACAAGATGCTTTCTTACATAGAATTAAACTTCTTCAGGAGTTCACTAACCTATCATTTTTCTTGCCTTCAAGGTGCAGCCTCATTCCGGTCACCGGCAATAGTTTTCCGACGACAACCTGAGTTAAATTTTTCCACATTTACACAATAGTTTTCATTTGGTAATCACGCAGCACGATCGAAGAACAGAGCGGACGCCTACCTTTGTGGTGTTGACATAGAGCTTAGGCCCCATCAGGTTGAAAGTCAGAGAAGGAGTAGCAATGGACATGTTCGACATCGGGCCAAGAGGTAGATCATTGTGCATGGGAGCCCAAAGCTTATTGCTCTGGAAGTCTAAAAAGTAACGCAAATCTGATAGAGAAGGTTTATCTGAAACATAACAGAGGGATGATCAATCAATCAATGGAAAGGATTTGGTTATTCATTATGGCAGTACGTAGCTCACATCGAAGGTAGAGGTTGATGGCATGAGACAGGAAGCCGATGCCAGAGACCCCCTTGAGCAGGGAGGTGATCGGAACGAAGGTCAAGTTGATGACATCGGGCATCGAAGTCACAGTGGGGAGCCACTCGTAGTGGCTGCTTGCTGAAGCATCTCCTCCTCTCTTGAAGCACGTTACTGTCACACCCTGAACAAGGCCATCAATTTAGCAATTACAAAACTCCTCAACTGAAAGCTAATTAATTAGAACTCACATCTTTGCTGAAAACTGGAGGGACGCCCTTGAGGAACTCGTTCTGCTGATCAAACACATTGAAAGCCTCGGGCACCTGCCACGCAGGGCAATATCGACCTTAGCAGTGCGATTCAAGCGATTGAAATTCATCTAGAGATGATCGGAGACAGAGATGCAGACCTTGATCTTGTGTTCTTTAGGCTTCGAATGGAGTGGTGGAAGAATACATGTTCCAGTGAATAGCTGATCCCCGAGATTATCAAGGTGCTGCTTGAGCTCAGAGGGAGAGAGATTGGAGGACTGATCCTGCTTCACATAGATCACATCCTGACCTCCCACACTTAGCTCTGTGATTACATGCGTGCCAAAGTCTTCAATGAATCTGCACAGGAATGGAATGGGTGCCCGTAAATCGATTGAATTAGTCAAAGTATTTAGCCGTACTGTAGATGCGGTAGTTGCAGCTCACATTCCTGGAAACTTGGGCGACTAAAACATGTTTGACAAAGTCACTAGGAGAATTGAAGTTCATACAACATGGGTGATGTTTGACAAAGTCACTAATGAAAAGGAGAATTGAAGTTTTCGACTTGAATTTTATCTACGTACGATCGAGTCATTTCGATACCTTGCGATGGCAGTGGGGTCCCAAGTGGAAGGGACGGCGTCGATGACCCGTTTAGTCAGAGTGAGAGGATGGCGTTCGATCCGGAGGTGGAAGAGGGTGATGAAGTAGCCGTCCATGGCGAGGAGCTTGGTGCTCGACGCGTCCTGCGCCCATGTGCTCCCTTCGAACCCGAACGCGTAGTTGAAGAAGCCACAGGGGATTTTTCCGGCCATGGAACTCCGGTGGTTGAAAAGCTCCGCCATCTGCATCGTTCTCATTTTTTTTTTTTTTGTTATTAAACAAATTAATATATATATATATATATATATATATATTATCAAATTAATGACGGAATTTTCATCACTATTTAACTTTAATGATGGAATTACAACGGACATATGATATTCAAAATTGATTGAGTCATAAATAATTTTATCCATAAATTTAATAATCCGTAATTAAATATATCGACGGAATTTAAATAATAAACAAAACTGGTTCTAGTAATGCAAATCACTGACTGAACCTATAAAGCTAAAGGCATAAATAGTGAACTGACATTGTTTACCTAACGCAAATTTGGATTCAGTCGGGAGGGTTAAGTGGAATTCACCGGCTAAATTTATATTTACCGGTTGTCCAATTTAGTTGAAAATTTACGACGAAATTTAATTCAGTCGGTAAATTATGAATTGTAAATTACCGATTGAATTTGAATTCCGATGATAAAGTCTCGATCGAATTCTAATTCAATCGATAAATATAAATTCGTATAATTCATCCATTATTTCACCGATGAATATGACTCAGTCGTTGAAATTTTATTATACGGCGACGAAATTTTATTCATGTCAAAACAGGATTTGCTCGATTGATAGTTTACCTGACTAAACTCGAGCACATCGGACTGGAATCGGATGCGATCGCCTTTATCGCAATTGATATCAGCCGGCACGTCCTTGCACGAGCCAAACCCCGGCACCGCCAGCTCCCTCTTCTCCTCGTTTAACACGACGAGCCTCTCCTCCTTCCCCGGCAGTACTCCGGCCGGAAGTCGCAGGTGACATCGAAGCCCTTTCCCAAGCACCGTACGGCTCTCTCCACAGCTCCAGTCATCCTCCAGCTGCCGGTGCCCTGCCCTGTTCTCTGGCTGCAGATATAGAAATCCCTGGAGCTCGTCAAGGGAGACTTCCTCCTCTTCTTACAGCTTCGTCGACTTGAATGCCGGGGCACTTGCAGATATGCATAAAATATTGAAAAAAAAGGCGTTGACTTTAATGACTTGTAAACTTACGAAACGGCACGTGGTGGTGTTGTTGCATAGCTATTTTTGTTGTTTTTAGAAAATCTATTATAACTCAACTTTAATTAAATAAAAATTGTGGAAAAGATATTTCTCTTAATTGTTAGCAAATTCTAGCTGTATATATATTATCTTATATAGGATAGGATCTTCTGGCTTTAATTAATTTAAAAAATTGGGATTTGAATTGACCAAGACGATCGGTTTCAAATGGATGAATGGATCAAATGATGAGAAACAAATATTATTGTCTATGGGGTCAAGTCAATGTAGATGTCTTGGGTGGTGCTTAAATAAAAGTCGCCATTTCATACTGGCCAAGGTGGAAGACTCTGCAGGATGATAAAAATGAAGTTTTTTTTTAAAAAAAAAAGATTTGGGTGGGTGGTTACGGTCAAACTCCACCAAATCATCGTGTGATTGTTATTGGGTAAGCAATAACGTACGTTGCAGTGCATACGGAGGATACGAATTAAAGCAGTGTTTTTTTCCCCTCTAAAAAAGTCGAGGGCTCGTTGTTTAGAAATATTTTTTTTAAAAAAAAATGGTCTCTGAGTTGTTGAATGTTAGTTCTTTTGAAAAAAATCATAGCAAAGTTTGGTTAAAATTATTATATAAATTAAATTTATGAAAATCTTATTTAAAAATAATAATAACAAGATTATATAAATTCTACCATTTAAAATTCCTAGTGACTTCTTCTCTCCTATTAACTAACACCCTGTTTGAAAAGGAAGGAATTGGAATTCCTTTGGGAATTGAAATTCAATTCCATCGTTTGGTAGCAATTTTCAGGAAGGAATTGCTAAGGAATTGAATTCCAATTCCTTTCAAACCCCTCAAAACAAATCACACCTAAACACATGTGATTTGTGAAAGGAATTGAATTCCTTTCACTTAAACAAATTAAATTACCAAATCACCCCCTCACAAAACAAAACAAAGTTGCTCCGGCTCCATCCTCGCAGGATAAAATCGTAAAAGTATAATAATTGAATTGAATTGAATTCTTTTTTTACAATTCATTCCAAACATGGGAATTAGAATTCAATTCCGGTCGGAATTCAATTCCGACCGGAATTGAATTCTAATTCCTTACTCAAAAGGTTTTTAAATAGGGTGTAATAGTTTTGAATAGAGGAAACCTTGAAGGATAAAACTATGTACTTGCAGTACATGTACATGAGGAGTTTTTTGGGTATAAAAATAAAAATAGTACCTTTTTTTTTTCAAAAAGTCAAATGAGAGCTTATTTTCTAGAAATGTTAAAAAAAAACACGCGTCTGTTATCTCTAAGTTGTTATATGATATATATTTTAAAGAATTGTTGAATGATATTTTATATGTTTTCTAAATCACAATAAGTTTGGTTGAAATTATTATATGAATTATAATTTTAAAATATAAAAATATAAAAAAATATTTTTAAATAATAAAAGAATAAGATTCCATTCAACTTACAATTTCCAATAGAAGAGAATATGAAGAATAAAAATAGACATATACATTGGAGTACACAAGGAGTTTTTGTAAGGATAAAAATCAAAATAGTATGTTTTAAAAAAAAAAGCCAAATGAGGAATCCTCCAACCATGATCGAATTGTAGTCGGATCACGGCCGGAATCCAACCATAATTCCCCTAGGTTTTACCTTTCTCCCTAGGTTATAGTTTTGGTCAGGACCGATGGCTAAAGGTGGGTAGGTGGCCGGGCGACTGTTGCCATTTATAGTAGGCTTTCAGTCGGCAAATCACAAGGCAGGGCACTAAAAATCAAAATAGTATTTTTTTTTTTAAAAAAAAAGCCAAATGAGGAATCCAACCACGGTCGGATCGCGGCCGGAATCCAACCACGATCGCCCTAGGTTTTACCTTTCTCCCTAGGTTATAGTTTGAGTCAGGACCGGTGGTTAGAGGTGGGTAGGTGGCCGGGCGACTGTTGCCATTTATAGTAGGCTTTCAGTCGGCGGATCACGAGGCAGGGCACAGACGTATGAAGGCATCTCCAATCGATTAGGACATCTCTAATTGATTCACCAATCAATTGGGAGGCAGGCGCGGCAGAACGTTCTGTGTGTGTGTGTGAATCGACATCTCTAATTGATTCACCAATCAATTGGGAGGCGGGCGCCGCAAAACGTTCTGTGTGTGTGTGCAGAACGTTCTATGTGTGTGTGTGTGAATCGACATCTCTAATTGATTCACCAATCAATTGGGAGGCGGGCACCGGAGAACGTTGTGTGTGTGTGTGTGTGAGAGAGAGAGAGAGAGAGAGAGATGTAAAATCTTGTGAGCATACAGTGTATGTGTGTGAGATGTAAAATCTTGTGTGCATACAGCATGTGTGTGAACTCCGACACAAAGCAAAATGTAAAATCTTGTGTGCATACAATGTGTGTGTGTGAGCTCCAACACAAAGCAAAATATAAAATACTTGTGTGCATACAATGTGTGTGTGTGAGCTCCGACACAAAGCAAAATATAAAATCTTGTGTGCATACAGTGTGTGTGAGATGTAAAATCTTGTGTGCATACAATGTGTGTGTGTGAGCTCCGACACAAAGCAAAATGTAAAATCTTGTGTGCATACTGTGTGTGTGTGTGAACTCCGAAACAAAGCAAAATGTAAAATCTTGTGTGCATACTGTGTGTGTGTGAACTCCGACACAAAGCAAAATGTAAAATCTTATGTACATACAGGTTATAAACCTAACTCAAACTCATTATCAAATACAACAAACAATACTATTTAGCATAACCACTTAGGACATGATTGTACTAAGTACTAACACGCGGAATCGAAAAGGTGGACATCAAGCGATGAGAATGGATGGGTTTAAGACAATTTATGTGAGTTGTGAGAGGTTACAAGTGTGTGAAAGTATGCGACTTGTGAGAGTTTACAAGTGAATGTTGATCCTGTCGCGAAGTGAGTCGGACGCTCTTACAGCTGAATGAGTATCCGAGAAGGGGGAAGTCGTTGAAGTGGTGTGACGAGCCGGATCGCTCCCAACCTGCAAGCCAGGGACCGTTAGAACCCGCCGGGAAAAGTCCCCGGTCAGGCACTCCGACGGTCAAGTCAGTACACGACGGTGGCGATGGAAAGCAATAGAACAGTAGCGAAATTGCACTATCGCGCGTACATGGGGAATGCGGAGTGAGAAGTATATGTAGCCGGGGAAGCTGACAGGTTTTGCCTCGCCTGCCACCCGTTGTCGCGTAGTGAGGACAAGGTAATGTGCGTCCAAGGGTGGCAGGGCAAAGTGGCATATGCTGTATTAGGGAAGAAGGCCCTGGCAACTTAAAAGTTGGTGCCGTTGGACGCCGCTCGGTCTGACATCAGGACATGTGGTCGAGGTACGGGGGGCAAGATGTATCAGGCATATTAATACCCCGGCGAGATATCCGCCGTTGGCGGCCAGGACGACCAGGGTCCCGCGCCGACCCCGTACAGCTTCTGGTAACCCGATGTCAGGGAGTGGTTGTGCCGACTGGGGGCACAAAGGTAAGGAGGCCGGCTGAGGGCATATGAGGGTGCCGACTGGGGGCACAGAGGTAGGGAGGCCGGCTGAGGGCCTATGAGGGTGCCGACTGGGGGCACAGAGGTAAGGAGGCCGGCTGAGGGCCTATGAGGGTGCCAACTGGAGGCCCAGAGGGGATAACTCCTTCCACCCGAGCTTATCTGACCCAGTAGTAAGCTATTATAGGCCTATATGGGCCTTGACACAGAAACCCAAGGGGCCTAAGCGTGCACGCCCCTTGTCCAGCGGGATTGTCTAGATCACTAGCCACTTTCCCTGACTGAGCGCCAGGCTGCCGGGCCATGCTGCACGCAAGCTGGCCCGGGGTCAAATGTTATATTAGAATTAGTAATTTTAGGTACTACGATTTGGAGATAGTGTGTAGTTAGGTAGGGTTTTGTCTACTTAGTGGCTTGTAGAAGCCCTTCGACCAAAGAAAAAATGTTCCTAATTATAGTTACTGGTTGATGTCAATCCTAAGTTCTGCATAAGTCTAAGAGGGTGTAAGCCAAGTGAAAGTTGGATTTTTTAGCAGATTCAGCCAAATGGAGTTGTCTCAATCAACTAGAGAGTAGTAAACTTGAGAGTCAACCTTAAACTCTCTATTAACCCATCAAGTCCATTGACCTAAGCAATTCGTCAGCTGCTCCATGGGTGATCTAAGGTCTATGTTGGTTTGTTTGACGCTCTAAACACTAGGATCAATTTCAATTCTCAAGACAACCTATCAAATACCTATCTTTTAGGGACTTGGATGAAACTCCTTAAATAACAAACTCTAACTATAAGCAAAATTGTATCAATAGAATCAATTCTAGCTACTCATAAACAAACCCAAGATTACAGCATCACTCAAATATAATGGATATATGGGACACAAGTCTTTGGTTTCTTCATCAATCTTGAAAACCATCTTCGAGTTCCATGCATTGACCACCTTCATACTCAATCCATCAAGTCAATTGACCAAGTTTGACAGTTGACACAGATTCTTATTCACATCATGTCTTGCAAACCTCTGTATATTGAAGAACTTGCAAGTTAGATGGTATTGGATTGTAAGGATTCAGTTGTAAGTGATGATAGGGATCTTCATCGCCTAAATACCTTCACATGCAATAGTCATTACATTTGCATGGCACTTAAACGTGATGTAAAATACGTTTGCTCAAAATTGATGGTCCATTACAATAGCAAATAAGGGGACGTTTGGTTCAAATTTGTTAATCGGAATAGTAATGGGATTCATTGAGGGGTCAATGGGAATGAGAATCATGATTCCATTAGTAGTATTTGGTTCATATCCTGGAATGAAAATTATTGTCATTGATGATGTTTGGTTCAGTTTAACTTTAGTAATGAGAATCCATAAATATTTCAAAGTTACCTAAAATAATAGAATTATTACAAAATAGAGAAAGTGAAATAAAATGAGTTGAGAGATAAATTAGAAAAATATAGAGAGAAATTATGAGAAATAAGGTAAAAAAAGAAATTAGAAGAAAAAAAATAGGAGAAAATACAATAATAGAGAAAATAAAGATAAAAAGTAGAGAGAAAAAATAAGATAAGATAGATGTGATAAAAAAATAGAGAGAGAAATCATTAAAAAAATATATATAGAGAGAAAAAATGAGATGAGAGAGATAGAAAAAATGATATAGAAAATGTAGAGAGAGAAAGTGATAGAAGATATAGAGAAAAGTAAAAAATAAATATAGATAAATTATGATAAGAGAGGCATAGAGAGAAAGTGATATTAAATATATAGAGAGAGAAAATGAGATGAGAGAGGTAGAGAGAGAGTGATATAGAAAATGTAGAGAGAGAAAGTAATATAGAAAATATAGAGAAAAAGTAAAAAATAAAGATAGATAAATTATAATAAGAGAGGTAGAGAGAGAAAGTGATATTGAAAATATATAGAGAGAAAGTGATATTGAAAATATATAGAGAGAAAGTGATATAAAAAATGTAGAGAGAGAAAGTGATATAGAAAATGTAGAGAGAGAAAGTGATATATGAAATATACAGAAAAAATAAAAAATAATGATAAATAAATTATGATAAGAGAGATAAAGAGAGATAGTGATTATCAAAATATACAGAGAGAGAATGAGATGAGAAAGGTAGAGAGAGAAAGTGATATAGAAAATATAGAGAGAGAAAGTGATATAGAAAATATTAAAAAAAGTAAAAAATTAAGATAGATAAATTATAATAAGAGAGGTAGAGAGAGAAAATAATATTGAAAATATATAAAAAGAAAATGAGATCAGAAAGGTAGAGAGAGAAAATAATAGAAAATGTAGATAGAGAAGAATAAATATGTAGAGAGCCATTTTAAAATGTAGAGAGAGAAAGTAAAATGAGATAATATAAAAAGAAATAGTAAAATGAAAAATATAAAATAAAAAAAGTAATGTTTTGGATATATGAAAAGGAAGGAATGATTGAGGAATTTGATTGATGAGGGGGGAGTAGGGAATGAAAATGAGGGAATGATTCCCTTATTTTCATTCTCATTGACACTTATCAAACAGTATCAATGGGAATGATTACCATCCATTCTCATTCCCTAGTCCTTTTTATCCTAAATCAAACGCCCCCTAAATGTGATGTAAAATAGGCAAGGGCCCCCATGTCATTGTGCGTTAAAGTGGGTAAAGAAACTAGTTCGTGATTATATAATTAAATTAGCAACATGCTATATAGGAACATCTTTTTAGAAAAAATTAGAGTGGATAGTTGCAACGATGATTAGAGGGAAAAGCGCATAATATAGGAAGCAAAATTTGGGAAAGTTTAAAAATTAATGAGTTGCTAGTGTTAGATAAAGAATACAAGCTAGGATAATGTCATTGATGTTAAAAAAAATTGAGAACTATTGTGTAAAAGTTGAATTTAGGAAATGACACATTGGATTCTTAGCCAATGAGCAGGATTCAATTGTCAAATCAAAAAGAATTGTAAGAGAATTTAAATGAAATTATCATATCTATGGTTGAAATACAATTCTGATAACAATTCTTAGCATCTTCATTGTTCTATTTCTTCTGAAAAATCTGCTGTGGTGACTTGTAAAATAGTGAATTCAATGAACCTCTTATCAATGCTGGCTTATCGAAAATCAAATAGAATGCAGACGGTATGAAAAAAAAAACCTAAACTCCAAATTTAAATTTTCGTCAAATAGTCAGATACAACACATAGCTTAGAGTTTGAGGTTTCACTTGATGACCTCTTTAATTGGTGAAATATTTTGAGTACAAACAGTCTTGCAATGAAACATACATCAGGCTGACCACAGGTAAACAATAGAGACGGCCATCAAATGTCATCTCTCACCATGACCTTAACCCACCAATAGTCATCTTCTCATCATAACCTTAACCCATTGCGTACCTCTGGGTCCAGCTCCTTGCTGTAGTCTCGTACTTGGTTCTGTCTGTCTTGTACATGTGAGCAATTTCTGGAACCAACGGATCGTCCGGGTTTGGATCAGTTAAGAGGGAACAGATTGACAACAGCACCTGAAACAGAACATTGCCTCTACGCTTATTTTGTTACACAATGATATACAGGTTAAATAGGAGACGAGTGTTGGAAAGATAATGATAAAAAATTTTCAGGGTGATGCAAACAAAAGATGAACAAATTCACAAGAATCATTTTTATATATTTTGAACCAATCATCTATAGTAAGTGAAGGCACTACTGAAAGTTATTGACAATTTGGAGAACAGGAAAACAATTTGCCCAAGGTCAAACATAGTTCTTGTTGTGAGTATTTGAGACAGTTTGAGAAAACAGCAGAATTAATCTATACCATATTGATGACAATAACCAGCCCTTAATGGAATCTTAAATATAATCATTTCGTTGCAAAAAATCAATGCAACCCAAACTGTTATAGATTAAGTGATACAAAGAATAAAGAACCTTGGAAATAGTTAATGTAGGGCTCCAAACAATTTGCCAAAGGTCAAACATAGTTCTTCTTGTGAGTATATGAGACAGTTTGAGAAAACAGCAGAATTAATCCATACAATATCGATGACAATAACCAGCCCTTAATGGAATCTTAAATATGATCATTTCATTGCAAAATAAATGCAACCCAAACTGTTATAGATTAAGTGATACAAAGAATAAAGAACCTTGGAAATAGTTAATGCAGGGCTCCATTGTTCCTTCAAGATGTCAAGGCAAATGCTTCCGTTGCTGTTAATATTTGGATGAAAAACTTTCGTCTTGAAAGCAACCTGGAGAAGAAAATAAGATGGGTAACTCAGATATACTCTTATATAAATGCTTATTAACTTGGGTCAAACAGAAAAACAAATGCCATGATGTCCAAGTGAAGCAGATGCTGCAGTACAGGGAGAGAAGTTTACCACTTTTTTTAATATTTTCCATAAATGTTACGGCTAGGCTTTTGTATCAAAGATAGTACCACAAATCATCCAACAAAACAGGTTAGGGTAATGCAATTTTATTAAATGTAAAAGTGACTTTGCTTCTCTTTTTTTACCTTTGTTCTCCCGTTTTTGTAATGATGATGATATTTTGCATAAATAATAATTGTGCAAACCCTAAAACAAATATTGAAATAGAAGAGAGATCCGCAAAACAGGCTGGTGAGGATTGCCATGTAATTAATCTTTTCATGGCATATGACCAAAGTAGTAACAAAACCATAAATATGTATAATGCAGGTCTTTGTCTCTGAGCCTACACTTTTATAATTTCAATAAAATGGGAAGAAAACAGCATGCCACAGCCACAAAACCTTCACCAATTTTAACCCAATCATACAAGGCCTTTGCATCTTTTTACCTTTCTTTTCCTTTGAACAAAATAATTTACTGGTATCCATGATACAACAGGAATGCAACCTATCTCCACCTTAACTACAATATTCACTCAGCAATGACATTTTATCGAAATGAAAAGAATCAGTCATCCTGCTCAAGAAGAAGAATGGATCAACCAGTTTAGTTCTGCAATTCTGATTCAGCTAAATTGCTGCATCTTCCACTATATCCCACAGGGCTATAGGTGCCCATGCTTGCCTCCAAATAAACTACTCTGTATGGGCGTTGCTAACAGCCGATTGTTATAGAAAAGTTCTGAAAGACAGTTGATGCTGAAAGATGGTCATTCAATGAACTTGCATGCATCTCCAATGATTATGGTCTTTTTTGAGAAAACTTGGTTCATGGAATCCTATAACTTTTAAAGATACTTGGAAAAGTGAAGCAATGCATCATGCACATTCTGTAGTCTATGAGACTTCAGTCCTCCCCTAGAGATACTATGACATGCTATTTTGTAAGAGATTCCTGCAACAGCAAATGCGGCACAATTTGTGGAATGAAGACGTGATCAACCAAACACTACATTTTAGCACACAATTAGCTAGTGCCTTTTCTAGTGCCCATATATAGGCAGAGTTACAGTAGTGTCAAACTGTTATTTTTTTTCCAGCATATACAATCCTATGAAAGAGAGTCCAACCAATGCATCAACTTCCTAAAGAGCGAGAGTCAAAAGAAGTTGAGCGAGACTCATTTACTTTGGATGATCTAAGCTAACTTGACTGTGCATGAAACAAAAGTCCACCTCGAGCAAACAAAACTTCCACATAAGATATCACCCTAGCGTCTAAAGTGTGTCTACATTGACAGAATTTGAAAAGGCCAATTAAGTGCTACGGCCGAATGTTGATCATCTTAGGCAATAAAATCCATGGTTTAAAATCTTAAAATGTTTCGGAGTTTCGGTTTATGACTGGAACAGGTTCAATACCATATCGTGCCTTGCCGATACCGTTTTAAATATTTTTTAAATATAAATATATTAATTAAAAATAAAAAATTTAATCTAAATATTTTAATAATAATAATAATTTTTTAAAGGAAAAAAGAAAAAAATAGTAGATCATTATGTCTCTATATGGTAAATAAATAAATAAAAATTTTATTATATATTTTCAAATTAATATATATATATATATATAATATTAATGAGATAGTTTTATAAGGTTTTGATTAAGTCTATTTAGATCATCCCTACTATAGCTAGGAGTTAATTAAAATTATTAACTTAAAGTTTAATTTAATTATTCCAATGCCTTGCATTGCGCGTCGTCCCGCCGTGACCCGCAAAGGTTAAAAAAAATAACATAAGACTAAATGCCATGAAAAAAATAGCATAAGACCATAGGTTAACACCCCTAGATACATCATAAAAGAAAATGACATAATACTAAATTGTTTGGCAAACTTTCAAAGTCATTAAAGTTTTTATTTCCTTCTCAGCAAACTTCCCTTAAATATACACCAATGAAGGAAATGAATTCAACATTTCTTTTCTTCTTTTTTCCTTTGGACTTAAAATCATTTGTTTTCTATTTTATGTGCCCTTCTCCAAATAAACACGAATAAATGCATGTTAATGTACAAATACATTTATTTGTGGAGTAATTGTTCAAAGTTCAAACTAAGTGTTTAATTAGTGGAAATAGCATGCCTATTAATATAACATGGAATTTTCAGTTTTGTAGTATCATAAACAAATTATTAAGGACATGTTTCCTTGGGCGAGAATACTTAGAGAAGGAAACAATCACCCGGAAAGAGTATCTGACTTAACTTTTTCCCTTTGTTTGCTTGGGTAGAAATGAAGAGAGGGAAGGAAACAACTGAGAAACTCTATCCCTACTTTTAGACAAAATACTTTGCTTAAAATTTAAGAAAAAATTTCCAATTCTACCTAAATGCCACAAATTTTGGCAAAAACATTATTTCTTTCACTGTTTTCCATTTTTTTATTTGTTTTTTAAAATCTTTTAACAAAATAAAGCTATCCTCCCTCTTCATTTCACTCTAAGGAAATAGTGGGGAAGATTTTCTTTTCCTCCTTTCTTCCCTCCAAGGAAACACAATTGGGAGTTCCTTATCCTTCCCTACAAATTTATCTCCCTACTCTCATTCTCTCCTCCAAATGTCTGCTCTTTGTAGGAAAGCAAGGCTCAAGTGCTTTCTATTTATGATTTGATACAATTCAAGTATTTGCATGAGTCAACTTTACCATTGTATTGGAAACACCAAAAGCTGGTAAAACTAGAGTAGCAGATGACAGAAAGATGATCTTCTTAATTAATAAAGAATATTTGATAGCCAATGTTAATTGGTCAATGTTTTAGGCTACAATGACAATAATGAGCATGAGAAGTACAAATATAGACCTTCATGTTTTGAATACTCCATGATAAAACCAGTAATTATGCTATATATCCTTGATTAATCTTGTGGGATAGTAATGCATGAGTAAATAAAGAATCCTACAAGAAAAGGGAAAACACATCCATGGTATGGATAAGAAAATTCCATATTATTGCATGCTGATCTTGGTCCAACATGCATGTCTGATGTTTGATGCATTTTGAGTCAGGATGGTTTTAGTCCCGCAACTCAACTGCAAGACAAAAGGCCAAGGATCATCTTCTTCCAATACAACTAAGCATCTCATACTTTAATCTTCTCATTCAGGCTCCATTGATCAAGATTTAAGGTAAAAGCTTTCATGCTGGCTGTTGATAAAGCAATCAGTCTAAAATGATCAAGATGTGCTGTTTCTGTTCCAACACTAAGTTATCATATTTTTAGCTTCGATTCATGATCTAACTATGAGTATATAAAGCCAGCCAACCTAAACCTTGTGATTACTATAAAATTATTTCCTATACCATAAGATCAGAACAGAAGTTGATGTCTTCTGTTCCCATGCCATATAACAAAGTCGATACTTTGAAACCAAACTAATGTACCAACTGTTTTGAGCAAGATTAAGTAACAAAAATAAACTAAATCCTTTATAGATCGATATGGGCCTGAGGTGCCAAACATAATTAATTAATTCTCATGTGTGGATCAACAGCTCAATTATGGGTATAATCCTGGTTCCAGATATAGTCTGGAACTAACTGTACCAAACACCACATACCTCTACGAAGAAGGACAGGTAGAAGACCCAAAGAATTAGTACCAGTTAGTACCAACTTAGTCATCATCTTGCATTTGATCCTGCATGGCATTGTAGATGTATTCCATATATTATATAGCCCAATCGAACCTAAGCATAGGATCTATGTGATCTACATAAGCTTGAGACATCTTCCTTGATCCAAGTTGAAATATGCTAAAGCATCCATCAGGAATTTGCAGTAATCAGCTTCAAACAATCAGCTTAATGTGGAAAAAAATAACAAATATGCTATCAAATTTTTACATATGTTCCCTAGAAACTGATATTTCCATGCATGTCCCATTATAATGGATTTGTACAATGCCCTGAATTATATAACACACTTCTACATATATTTTAAACTATACGACATCATAGGGTAAGATTTTATAACCTACAATAAATCTGTGGCTATTTAACTAATTTGTCTTAAAAACAGGTAGGGAACAAAACTGAAATTATATGATGGACACAAGGAATAGCATGTGCATGTTTTCTGTTTCTATATTGAGAGCATTGATATCATGGTGCAAGTCTTTTGTTTGCTTCTTATGCCAACAATACCTTAGGGGGTTTGAAGGGATAATCTGGAGGAAAGTGGATAGTGACAACAAAAACTCCCCCTGCATATGGACTGTCAGGTGGGCCCATAATTGTTGCTTGCCAATGAAACATATCTTCAGCAACTGGTCCTGCAGGACAATAAAAATTCTGAAACTGATTGTACAAATTAAGGTTAGATAAGCATGATTCAGACGTTTGAGAATTTAACCAAAACCAAACCAACATTAGAAATACACAAGCAACTCAAATCTTTGGTAAATTGAATTGAGCTATTCATTAGCTGAACACTAAACTAGTAAGAATGTTTCCTAAAAGAGCAATATAATCTTGCTTATTCTGTATGTACCTGGGCCATTCTTAAGGTGCCATGTTCTATATTTTTCCATGAAATTGGTTACTTTATCATTCAATAAAGTTTATATGAAATATAATGGAGTTAGCAACTATAAGCAACTTGGTAACATGGATAAGCGGATAAAGAAGATACATGAATAGTGACGTGGGTAAAATTATCCATCAATTCTAAAAGGCTCTTAGATGGATGGCACATATTCCTTGAGAAAGCCAACACAGAGTGATCTAAGTTCTATAGACTCAGCCAACAGAAAGCTAACATGTGTCCACTTAGACTAGTTAACATAGTGAAAACTATTTGAAGGAATAATCTTGTGCTATATGTTTCACGCGTAGGCATTGGATGTGCACTTACATTGTGGCATATACAAGGGGCACAGGGCAATTTGAAAAAGGGAGGGACCTACCGCAGGGGACCACAAAGCTATGGGTGGCCACTAATTGCCACCTCGGACTAGTCAACATTCTCCACCTCTAATAAAATTTCAAAATTCACTCCAGCTTAATCCTTCTCACTTCAAACTGCCACACCACTACCCATAGCCCAACTCGACCTTAACTCAAATTACTTGAGTCAAGTCCAAATTATCCCCACCAAATTTATCTCAGTCTAGTTGCCTGCCATTCATCAAAATTCAACCTGCCTCATCTGAGCTCCTTACAGTTCTATCAGGCTAAACCAAATTCTTTATTCAACCAGATCAATCTCTTCTCAACCAAGCCTTCTCTAGCCAGATTCTCCAACTGAGGTCCAAGCTAGATTTAATACTGACAAACTTCTGTATTGGTTATATATTTTTACCATAACAAATAGGAACATAATTTGTAGGACACTGAAGCAATTATAAACGCATTCATTTATGTTTCCTATCATCTAACAAGACCACTATCATTTCAGATAAAAGAAAATGATATTTTCCATATAACTATACTGTCTGTCCAAACCACTACCATGAACAATTGCAATATAACTTTATCATATGTCCAGACCACTATCACTTCAGACAGAAGACAGAATATAATTTGTAGACCGAGAAAATGAATAACTTTAGACACATACACACTAATCCTACAAACTCCTAAGCAAGCAGGCCTATGCTTCGAAGATAAGATGATGTCTCCTCCCGTAACGAGTTTCCAACAGCCAAAACTTGAAAGAGGGAAAAAATCTGAATCCGAATCCAATGAAGAAACTAAAGGGAATTTATCAAATCATCCAGAAAAAACAACATAAGAGGAAGAAGAAGGACCTGCGCTGCAAGAGGTCGGCGGGTCTTTCTGGAGATCCTTCAACTCCTTGATGATACGCCTCGAAGCCATGGATTCGGCGGTGACCTACCAGATGAAAAGCAAAAGGCAGGATAAACAATCCAAACGATTACGAACGAATCAAACCGCAGAAGAGAAACCAACAATCGATTGATCGAGAACAAGTGGAAAATTCTGGAATCGATCTCTCTCGCACGCGATTGGGATGCAGAAGCAGAAGGGAAAGAAGCAAGAGCTGAATTTGTACGCGAGGTTGCTGCACGACCCACCAACCTCGTGTTACGGTGGACGGGATTCCACCTCTTCGTGAGAAAATTCGTGTCGCAAGTCGGGGCCCTAGCTTTCTAGAGGCGGCGTGCGCGACTACAATTTCCATCTTCAATCCGTTCATCCATTAACACCCTTTACTAGCTTTTAAAGATAGCTCGTATTTGGCCCCCGGGGCTATGGTAAGGTCACTAGCCGTTAACTTAGGCATCCGTGGTTCGATCCCCAACTATGACGTATTTTACAGGAATTTTTTCTTCAAATGGGGCGTGAACCCTGGGACGCTGGGCGTCTAGACTGGTCACCACGAGCGCTTCCCGATTTACCTGGTGATCGGTGGAAAACTTCCGTGGGACCGGACCGGTCATCCCAGGTTCAATTTGTCTGCTGTCTGGTTCATCATTTTTTTTTAAAGATAGTTCGTACTTGGTGGAATTTTTTTTTCAAATGGGGCACGAATTTTGGGATGTTAAACTTTTAGATCGTCCATCGTGAGCGTTTTCGATTTATCCTAGCGGTCGGTAGAAAATTTTTATAGGGCCGGATCGATCGTCCGAGATTAGGAAAATTTTATTAATTATTTTTTTTTAAAGATAGTTATAATATTGTTTGCTCTTCCATTGTCGCTCTCACGGATCGAAATATATAAATCTGAGATCAATTTTAAGTGGATAGGAAAATCCCGTAAGTTACGTCACTTATGCATGTGCTATTGTTCTAGGAGAATTTTAATGATTTATCTGTTTATCTAGTCGAAGTACTGGCAACACTGGATCATAAATATTATTATCTTTCATCCCGGGTAAAGATAACTATAATTTATATCTATTTTTCTTAAAAATACTTAAATGAAGTTGTTTTAATTTTTAATTAGTCGAGATAAGGAAAATATAGTGAGGATGCACATCTCCTTGATAACAGTCAAACGAAGTTGTTTCTAATGGTTTTAAAACTAAAAGTCTTTATTTATGGAAATTTTCTTTCTTCGTGAAGAAATACTATAAGAATGCGTTTGTTTCAAATTATTATATATAACTAAGTAATCATATAATTAAGATAATGGAAAATGAAATATAATTTGAAATTATTTAATTCAATTTAGATAATCAAATAAAATCTTATTTGTTCGAAGGTAATGAATTATAACATAATATAATATTTTACCGTATTATCTTTAGAATTTATTTAGATAATTTTATTAAATTTTAAATTGAATTTATTTATTTAATTTATTAAAATTTTAATTAAAATATTTCGGCGGCGGTCGACTGTCGGCGCCGAGCTCCGATCGCCGACCGCTGCTAGTGGTCGTCGGTCGCCGGTGGTCGGCCAACGATTGCCGGTCGCAGACGGCGATCGCCGGTCGTTGGTCGTCGTTGTCGGTCGTCGACCGCGAATAATGCTTCCGGAATTTAATAAATTATAATGGTTAATTTCGTCTTAAATGTAAATATTGGAGGATAATTTTGGAATGATAAGTTTCATATCCCCGGAATCAAGAAAAATATTACTTTTCTAAGATTTTCCGATTCCGGATTGTATGCCCCTTTTGTTGACGTGTCGGACATCGATAGAGCTGTCAAACGGGTCAACCCGTGGCGGGACGGGTCGGCCCATGGTGGGCGACGATTTGGCGGGGCGGGTCGGGTCGACCCGTCATCTAGGCGGGTTGAAAAATCCCCAACCCAACTCAATCCAAAGCGGGTCGTGGGTTAGGCGGGCCAACCCGCGGGCCCATCAAAATATTTTTAAAAAAATAAAAAAATAAAAAAAATCATATATTTAGATTTCATCAATCAAATGTATTAAGAAATATATATATTTTTAAATATAAATGGATATAAACGAGTACTCATGTGATGAAAAATTTTATTTTTTATTTCAAAATAATAACAAAGAATGATAATAAATTGTCATAAAACTTAACTAACATGTGATTCTCAACCCGCGGGCCAACCCAAGCCCGTCGCGAGCTGACCCGTGGGGGTCGCGGGCCTAGGCGGGTTGGCCCGCGGCGGACTTGGGTTGCTTAAATTCTAACCCAACCCGCTTAAATTTATTGGCGAGGCGGGCCAACCCGACGGGCCCAACCTAAATTGACAGCTCCAGACATCGATCATTACTTGAGAATCGCTAATTATGTAAACCAAACAAGATTTTTGTTGATAACCTTGGATGGATAACTAAGATTATCAAGGATAACCCCCAACCAAATGCACCCTGAATATATTTTGAAACCTTGACCATGTTCGTGATCATGTAATTGCATAAGATCCATTTCCTTCTTTACAGATTCCTTCACTAGAGTCTAGATCGAAGAGATGCAAATCCTCATAGGATAGAAGCGTATGATGCATTGCTATTATGTGTCTATCCTTTCTTATGTGCTAGTCACTGTCCGGGCAAATATCCTCTGTGATTTATTTTTTTCGTATTGGTCTTGGGACGGATTGGCGAGAGCTTTGTCACCATAGTGTGAAGAGATGTAAATGAAAATCGCTCAGGTTCTCTGATGATTCTCCAGTCCACCATCTCATTCTCCGGTCCACCATCTCCTCCTAATGTCTCCACATTAGTATCAAATAAGGCGTTTCTCATGGTGAGTCAGCGTTCCGACAAAGGTCTTGGTGTGCATATTGTAAACGTCTAGACCAAATTAAAGATAGATGTTGAGAAATTCATGGTAAACTTGCAAATTGGCAATCTCACAAGAAGAATGATACGCACAGTTACCAACCCCAATCCTCCAAAAATTAAGTTGGAAATTCAAGAATTTTCGCTCTCTTCACAAAGGAACAAATTGAATAAATTGAACAATATTATCATCTCCTTCATCAGAATACTCTCAATCTCTCCATAAACACTACTATCGAGTCTTGTTCTATGATCCAATCTAATAGTGTTTTTTTTTCAACTCTTAGTTCTCATTCTATTAGCTCTAGATTGTTGATATTGGAGCCTATGATCATATGATAAGAGATTCTAGTTTATGTTGCACTTATACTCCTTGAACTAATTGCACTACTATTAAAATTTTTAATGATTCCATGACTCTAATTAAAAGTACCGGTAGTATTTGCCTATCTTAAGATATTATCCTAAAATATATCTTCCATGTTAATTCCTTGACATGAAACCCAATTTCTATTAGTAAGTTGACATATTATAATCATTGTGTTGCTAACTTGGTTCTATTATTTGTCAATTTCAAACCTACTATTAGGGAAGATGATGTTGGTGCAATGGACAAAGTTAGATTTTGATATTTTATATATGTTTAAAGGAACCTTATGTTGAATTGTTAAGGAAAGATTATTAGTGTAACCGATCTTTAGTAAGAATGATTTAGTTCTCATAGAGTGTTGGTAAAAGAAAAACTCAAGTGGATTATGTATACTAGACTGTGAGAAGTACAACAAGGATTTGACAAAGGAAGAAGTCCTAGAAGATTGTAGGAGATTAGATGTTAGGAAATTAGGTGGAAAGTACAAGCAAGTTAAAGGTGATTAGATGTTTGATAGTTGATTGGAAGTCCTGATAAATCATAGGAAACCAGATGTTAGATAGCTATGTGTGAAATCTAGACAAGTCAAATAGCCCCGGGCTATGGTGCAGCGTAAGGAATAATGTTACCAGCATCCGCGTTCGATCCCAGCTACGGCGCATTTACAGAATTTTCCTCAAATGGGCGCGAACCTGGATGCTGGGCTTCAGATGCCACGCGAGCGCTTCCCATTTACCTGGTGACGTAGTAAACTTCCTGGCCGGACCGGTCACTCCAGGTTTAATTTGTCTGCTGTCTGGTTCATCATTTTTATTTTTTTTTAGACAGGTCAAAAGTAATTGTATTCTTGCAAGTTATAAAGGAGTAAATTTTAGATAGGCGTGAAAAGTTCTAAAACAGTAAATTCTAATCCAATGAAGAGTCCTAAAGGTGTAAACTTTGAGCAAGTGTCGAAGTTTTAGAAAAGTGAAATCTATACAAGCGGAAGTCCTAGTACTAGTAGAGATACTAGGTAAAAGGAAGTCCTGTGATAAGGTTGGAGTCCCGGAGATGGAGTCTTTAAGTAAAGAGAAGACTTAGTAGGTTGATTGCATATACTAGATAAGTTTAAAGTTCTAATAAGTAAAGGTTGATTCATAGGCAAATTAGTTAAATGATATGTCCATGACTTTCTAAGCAATAGATTTTATAGCTTAATCGGTCCAAATCTAGCCCAGGTGATTAGAAAATTTGTTAGTCAATTGAAAAACCCAGGCGACGGTAAAAACAATCAAGATCTAGATGAATCAATCAAAATGAGTATTTAGTCTATCGAAAAATCCTTATAAAAGAATTTCGAGCATAACACTTCAAAAACACAACATCCATTTCTACATCTAAAGCTCTTGAAGATTCTATTGTCCTTGTATTCTGTTGTTCATGTAACTAGGATATTTTAGGGTAAATGTTGCATGCATTCAGGGCTGCCAAAAGCGATCATTATTTGTAAAAGTTTACTTATAGTTTTGTTATTTTTATTATATCTTTTATATTTTATGGTTTGTTGAAAATACATAATCTATAAAGAGGTTTCTCTACCTCTAGGTAATTTCCAACAAGGAGAAAAGTAGCTGACTCATGTTGAGAAGTAGGATTATACAGCAGGGACCTAGGGGTTGCAGCATAATGTATGTGTTTCATATAGAGTTTTTTTTTATATTGTTTTGTAGACATTTTATTTCATCACATGAGCATATTTTGTCATGCCTCGGGAGTTTAATTTCCAGTACCCACTCGGTAACAATATAAAAATAGAATCCATAAGAACCATCTAAACAAAATAATTAGAAATTCATCAACTGTATATATCATTTACTTTCTACAAAATGATACATATAAACGACGTATGAAATAATATGTAAATACAATGAGATGAAAGTAAAATAAATCAGAAATCAACAAGTCGAAATCTCTAAGTAGCTTTAAGTAAGTTCGAAACCAACTATAATATCAAAAGGATCCCAACACCAGTAAAATTTGAGGCCAAGTAATGCAAACTGTAAGTCAAAAAGCTAAGTGGGTAATCAAGAAAGATATATATGAATTTAATCTTATTTAAAAGTTAAAGAAGTAGAGTAAATCATTACAACGTTAAGTTATTCTTAAAGTTTTCTATTTATACAAATATGTATATATATAATCATCTTTATTATCAACGTTTATAATCATGTAATATTTTTATCTTTGAATTTAAAATCTTAACTTTCATCACTTGTTTTCATCAATTAAGATCAATTCTCAAGTCTTATTATTTAATCAACAAATATACATGCCAACCATTGTATAATATTAACATGGGTAAATGCCATAATCATATGAGTATCAACATATATTAACAATGGTCTAAATATGATAAATCAACTAAAAGCTAACAACTAAAGTCAATATCATCAATGTAATAACATCATACATATAATCATCTAATATACAGGCTACAAGCCCTCACCAATGGAAGAATAATAAATACTAATCGCGGGCGACCGTGCTACCATAACAACATGTAGGTGGTCAGGTACGCTGGATCGTGAGTGACCATGCTGTCACAATAACATGTGGGCAATTCAATACTCTGGTATAAAACTCTGGTAAAGAGTTAGACTCATAGTTTTCATTTTTTAGTATTCTCCATTTCATTTATTATAACTATTCTCTTTTCATATCTAATGATCAATTAAGTTAATATTTTCGTATGAAATTTTTTGATTTATCATCATAGGGTTTATAGATAAAAGACTACAAGTATTAACAGTATGAAGCATCAAGGAGCATGGAAGGTCAAACAACGTAAAGACGGGTATCAACAGAAAAGTTATTTAGAATGTCTATTTAATTTTTAAAATAACTCTTCCCATCTTAATCCTCATATGAATCCACACATAAATATGAAATAATATCAATTATTTATCCTCCAGCCAGTTTATTATTTTAACTCATTTCGGTAATATCATTTTGATTCCAGGCCTTTTAAAAATAATTATATAAGTATATAACCTCATTTATCTCTTTATTCATACACATGACAAATATATAAGAGTTAAAGGGTAGATGTACTCACTTTATATACAAGAAAATTTTCTGAGTGTCGACAGATCATCATGCCCTACACAAACTCTTATCTACAAATATAATACACAATGCCCCAGGGCGTAGTGCAGACAGTGAGCGCATAATATTTTTAGCATAACATCCAGAGGTCGATCCTCAGGAACCAACACTACAAGAAAATTATCATGTACCCACAGTACAAAACCATAGGTATAAGTATGAAAATCGTGGGTATAGACCTCAAAAGCCTATACCCACAGGCATTCATTTCCGTCATTTTTACTATGCCTTTATCGACGATTTTTTTGCCGTCGGTATAACATTTAGTGACGGTACTCATTACCGTCAGAAAATATCTCGACTTATACTTACGGATTTCATTGTATCACTAGAGGTTTTAGTGACAGAACTAAAAACCGTCATAAATAATCACCAAGTAATTACCCACGGAAATAATTCTATCACTATATACTTTAGTGCAAAAGTTTTTTTTTCCGTGGATATAGCTTATAGCGATATGATTTTTAATTTTCTGTGGGTATAGATTATAGCCACACTTTTGTTAAATTTAAATTTTCCATGGATATAACATATAATAATTTTTTATTATGGGTACAAAAAATTAAAATTTTAATTTTAATTTATATATAATAGAATAACAATCATTTTAAAAAAACCTTCAATTATATTAAAAATAAAACAAGTTCTAAAGTAATAAGTATCAATATTACAAATAAACTGAATCAAAAAAATCTAGTAGAAGTACATGTTATGCTCCCATAGCCGGTAAAATACAATTCTAAAACATGATAGGCATGAATCACCAATGCTTAATAAAGATGAGCACCTTCACTTCTAGTTATCACCTGTAAATTAAATTACAATAAAACATTAATATTAGTGTATGTATTTAACAAAATTAACATCAATTTTAATGAAAATTAATAAAATTAAGTACATACTATATTCATGATGTTCATCATTGACACTTTGAGATCTTGAATTGCTTTGATCATTCGATTTACTTGAAGCATCCAGAACCTATAAAAAAATATACAAATTTTAAATATGTGTGATAGCATAAAATAGTATGTGTCACAAAGTTAATACCAATAAATAAGCTTTGAATCTCTCCCAGTAATAGTATGTGTCATAAAATAGTATGTGATATACAAATTTGAATCTCTCCCAGTAATCGTATAGGGTCTCTCCCACCACTTGCTGTATGCCACAGATACTTTTTCTGATGATTGCAGTCCTGGAGGCTGGGAAGTATTTTTCTAGAAATGCCTTCTTTATGA
Source organism: Boesenbergia rotunda (assembly GCA_024364735.1). Taxonomy (NCBI): domain Eukaryota; kingdom Viridiplantae; phylum Streptophyta; class Magnoliopsida; order Zingiberales; family Zingiberaceae; genus Boesenbergia; species Boesenbergia rotunda. Next base: position 217,823 of record JAGFNQ010010189.1, read on the forward strand.
AAATCCATCTAGAGACATGCCCAGTAGGCAGATAATAAAACCAATCCTTTGCTGCTCCGGTCAGGGAAAATGAAAATGCTCTCATCTTGATATCTTCTTCTGAAATCCCCTGAGGCTTCATGCATGGTAGAGCAGACTACGTGAAATTCGTGCAGATGTCTGTTTGGATCTTCCCTAGATAGTCATTGAAATTTAGGCAATAAGTGGATGAGTCTTGATCTCAACTCAAAGTCACCAGTAAGCTCTGGGTAAGCAATGCTGGGGTACTGGAAAGTGTCATCTGGTGCTGCAAATTCTTTCATGGTCTTCTGATGGTCTGTCATGATAGTGTCTGAATGAGTAGAAATGGTCTGAAGAGGAGGAATATCAATAGCCTCTGAAATTCTGCCTTGGTTCCTCCTCGCTCTGAAAGTCCTTTCGATTTCAGGGTCAAGTTCCTCAAGATCACCACCTGCAGACCTAGTTATAAAACAAACACAAATCGCAGCAAATGTATATGGAAAAATAAAACAAGTAAAATAGATCACAGAATATGGCAATAAGCACGCAAGCAAAAATCAAACAAACTTAACTAATTAAATCCCCGGCAACGACGCCAAAAATTTGATAGACCCAAAATAGATGTCACGAATGTGAGTCTCAAATTTAGATATTTATAGATGTTGAGGCAATCAACCCTTAAATAATTGAAAGATCATAGTTTTGATGTGTGTGGGTAAATATGTTTAAGGTTAGAGTGTTATGTTGTATTTGATGTGTATGATTGAGTTTGCAGGACTTGGAGAATCACACATGTTGAACATATCCGAGGGACGAGAGCCGAGGGAGGAGAGCTCCAAGGGCAAGCCGGGAAGTGGACTTCAAGGGCACACGTGAAGGGTGGCATGGAGGCAAGCCAAGGGAAGACTTGCGTGTGCATCCGAGGGACGATAGCCAGAGGAAGAGGACTTCAAGAGGCAAGCCAAGGGAGCAAACCTGAAGGCATACGTGAAGGAGAAGGTTCGGAGTGACTGGAGCTGAGCTGGGAGGCAGGGCAGTCGACTAGCCATGAGGCAGTCGACTGCCAAAACCCACAGAAAGTTCTCAGCCTCTGACCAGTCGACTGCCCATGGGGTAGTCGACTGGTATACCCTGAAAACTAGCCGTTGGCTAGCAATTAATGCTAGACCAGTCGACTGCCCTTGGGGCAGTCGACTGGTGCGGGGCTGGATAGACTGCGAGTTTATCCTGTTCACCTATAAAAGGAGCACCTTTTTGTACTTGGACGGTACAGTTCCGTACAGTGTCGAAGTGCTGCTCGTCTGAAGAGTGTTTTCCACTTCCTCTCCTGTATTCTACTGTATTCTGAAAAGAGGAAGATCGACTGTAAATGTTTCTCCACCTGAAGGAGAATTTTCGATAGTGAAAAGTGGTGCTCGCGGCGTGGATCCTTGGACTAGTCACCCATCTGGGTGGATACCAAGTAAACGATAAGTGTTAGCATTGTAATTATTTTTATTTGCATATTATTTCCGCTGCGCTAACAAATTTGTAGAGATCCAATCCGAAAAAGTGCTATTCACCCCCCCTCTAGCACGCCTAGACGATCCTTCAGTTGGTATCAGAGCCGGTGCGTTTCGGAAGAACTAACCATCAACCGGAGCAAATTTAATGGTGTTTCAAGAGGGATACTCCACCGCACAACCACCTTTCTTCGACGGGAATGACTTCGCTTACTGGAAAGGTAGGATGCAATACTATCTTATGAATGATATTGAAAACTGGATCAGTGTTGCAGATGGCTTCGAGGTGCCCATCGATGAAAGAGGAGACCCAACACCGATGAGATCTTGGTCAAAGGAGGTGATGAAGAGGATGCAATCCAATGCCAAGGCCACCATCACACTACAGTGCGGGCTCTCGAAGGAGCAACTGAACAAGGTGGGGCCATTCAAGAGCGCCAAGGAACTGTGGGACAAGTTGGTGGAATTGAACGAGGGGTCAAACGAGTCCAGAAGAGCCAAGAAGGATTTGCTAGTGGCCCAACTACAATCCCTAATCCATGAAGAGCAACGAGACCGTCAGCCAGCTACATGGAAGGGTAAAGGAAGTGATCAATGAGCTCCATGTCATTGGAGAGAAGATCGAGAACCGGGACATCGTCAGGTATGTTCTACAAGCCTTCCCGAGAACCACCTTGTGGGCATCCATGGTTAATGCTTACAAGGTATCAAGGGATTTATCAATTGTTAAACTAGACGACCTTTTCTGTGAATTTGAACTATACGAGCAAGCTAATGTCTCGATCAAAGAGAAAGGTATTGCCTTTGTTGCAGAAAAGGAGAAGAAGAAAAGGAAGGAGAAGAAGAAAGTGATCTACTCCTCATCATCAGATTCAGAGGAATCCAGTGCCTCCTTGGATAGCGATCAAGAGGCGTTCATGGTAAGAAAATTTCGTAGAGCTTTTAAAAGTTTGTCTAACAAGTCATATGCTAGGAAAGGGTCCAAAGGTAAGGGTAATGCCAAGGACATCATATGTTACAACTGCCACCAAGAAGGACACATGAAGAACGAGTGCCCCCAATTGAAGAAAAGAGATGAGAAGAAGGCCGGAGGAGAAGAAGAAAAGGGACAAGAAGAAGTCAAAAGGAAAAGAGAAGGGTGCCACCAACCTAAAGGCGACATGGGATGATCCATCATCCTCAGAGGAAGAAGAAGAGCAAGTCTCCCACTTCGCTCTTATGGCACAAGACAACTCAGATTCATCAGATGATGAACGAAGTTCAAGTAGTGAAGATGAGAGCTCCTCCACTTCATCATCAGAGTCAGAAGCTTCGGTAAGTGAGGTATACCACTTACACTCCTCTACTTTAGTAAAGATAATTTCTAGCACTAACATGGACTTAGCTAAGGCTAGAAGTAAAATTAAGGATCTAAAAGAAGAAATTGTCATGCTTAGAGTAGAATCTACTAAACTTAAAGAATTGCATGCTAGTTCTACTTCTCTACATAATTTACATGCTCAAACTGAAAATAGGGAACTAAGGAAACAGGTAGATGACCTCACAAAGACCCTTAGGAAATTTCAAGTAGGATCTAGTAACCTGGACATGATCATTAACAGTCAAAGGGCTGTGTATAACAAGGTCGGGTTGGGGTATAGGCCTAAGATAAAGGAAGTGGCTTTTGTCTCATTTACCGGTAGGATTGGTGCATCTAGGAGACTAGGGGCTAGGAGAACTACAAAGAAGGCATGGGTACCTAAGAGATTTCTAAATGATGCTTATGGATCAAAGATATGGGTACCAAAAGAGTATGTTTTCCATGTTATTTAGGTAAAGGTGAAGGAGGCCTCAACTATGTGGATAGTAGATAGTGGATGCTCAAGACACATGACCGGGGATATGAGCAAATTCACCACTATTAGCTACTTAAGAGAAGAGACGGTCTCCTTTGGGAATAGTGGAAAGTTGAAAATCATTGGTAGGGGCACAATTGAGATATTTTCCACCATTTCTATACATAAGGTACTTCTAATCAAAGATATGCAATTCAATTTATTAAGTGTGAGTCAATTATGTGATGCCGGTTTTAGAGTTGAATTTCATGCTAGGAAATGTATAATAAGACATAATGAATTAAATACTATCACATTAGAAGGGTTTAGAGAGGCAAATTTATATTATCTTGACCTTACTTATGCTACTAACAATATTGTTAAGTGTTTCATGTCCAAAGAAGAAGAAGGATGGTTGTGGCACCGAAGACTTGGGCATGTCAACATGAGGAGCATTGCAAGAGTGGCCAAGGAAGAGTTGGTGAAGGGGCTACCAATGATTAAGTACGAGAAGACCAAGTTGTGTGATGCATGCCAAGAGGGTAAGCAATCAAAAGCATCACGCAAAGGTAAAACCCTAACCACTACTTCTTTACCTTTAGAACTTTTGCATATAGATTTGTTTGATTGCCATAGCACTCCCTCACTTGTAGGGAGTAAATATTGCCTAGTCATAGTAGATAATTTTTCTAGATTTACATGGGTTTATTTCTTGAAACATAAGGATGATACCCTAGAAATTTTTATAGGATTTAGTAAAAGTGTAGAAAACGAAAAACAAATCAAAATAAACCGAATTAGGAGTGACCACGGTAGGGAGTTCCAAGACGCAAGTTTCACACAATTTTGTGTTGAAAATGGGTACAAGCATGAATTTTCATGTTAGGACTATGTTTAATGCATATTCCCTTCCTAACTATTTTTGGGCCGAAGCGATTAACACCGCTTGCTATATTCAAAACCGGGTTTTGGTACATAGGTTCCTAGGAAAAACACCTTTTGAACTATGGAATGGAAGGGTACCACAAGTCCACTATTTTAGGGTCTTTGGATGTAAAGTCTACATCCTAAATATCAAAGACAACCTAAGGAAGTTTGAGTCAAAAGCTGATGAAAGAATTCTAGTAGGGTACTCTTTGACTAGTAGAGGTTATAGAGTTTACAACAAGAGGACAAAAGTGATTGAGGAGTCCTCAAATGTTAAGTTTGATGAAACAACTAGTACCTACCCTATAAAGGCCTCAATTGATAAGGATATAAAGGAGGTCCAACCCCTTGCCCAAAGAATTCAAGACCTACATTTGGAGGGCAATGATCAAGGGGGAGTAAGAAGTACCCTAGAGGATGAGGAAGAAGGAGTAAATGAACCCACAACCTCTAGGCCCTTGAGACATCACTATGATCACCCTATTGACTAAATAGTGGGTGATGTAACTCAAGGAGTAAGAACTAGGTCCTATTTTAGAGATCAAACTAGTCAAGTAGCTCTAATCTCCCAATTAGAACCCAAGACCATTGATGAAGCATTGGGAGATGCTGATTGGGTTTTAGTCATGCAAGAAGAGCTAAATCAATTTGAGAGAAGTGAAGTTTGGGAGTTAGTTGCTAAGCCCAATGATTGCACCATTGTAACCACAAGATGGGTTTTTAGGAACAAACTAGATGACCAAGGTAAAATCACTAGGAACAAGGCTAGATTGGTAGCTAGGGGATTTAACCAAGTTGAGGGACTAGATTATGATGAGACTTATGCCCCCGTAGCTAGGTTAGAATCAATTAGAATTCTACTAGCCTATCCGCTCACATGGGTTTTACACTCCACCAAATGGATGTGAAGTCGGCCTTCCTTAATGGGATCATTAAGGAAGAGGTCTATGTAGAACAACCCCCCCGGGTTTGAGGACCCTAACTATCCAAGACGCGTGTTCAAATTAAGAAAAGCCTTATATGGATTGAAACAAGCTCCCCGGGCTTGGTATGAAAGACTTTCTTCATTTCTAGTGTCTAAGGGGTTTAGGAGAGGAACAATTGACCCTACTTTGTTCATAAAATCTAAGGACAAGAACATATTTATTGCCCAAGTCTATGTAGACGATATCATTTTTGGGTCAACAAATAATGACTTCCTACAAGAATTCATCAAGTGTATGGAAGATGAATTTGAAATGAGTCTTGTAGGAGAGTTGACCTTCCTTTTAGGTCTTCGAGTTAAGCAAACTAATGAAGGTACACATGTCTTTCAAACCAAATATGCTAAGGAGATGTTAAAGAAATTTGGTTTAGAAAATGCTAAGGTAGCATCTACACCCATAGGAACCAATGTGAAAATGGATAGTGACCTTAAAGGGAAAATGGTAGACTCTAAACAATACAGAAGCATGATTGGTAGCCTCCTATACCTAACCGCTAGTAGACCCGACATACTTTTTGCGGTAGGTATGTGTGCTAGGTACCAATCTTGTGCCAAAGAGTCACATTTGGTTGTAGTTAAGAGGATCCTAAGATATGTGAAAGGTACCCTAAATGTCGGACTTTGGTATCCTAGAACTCCTAGTGTTGATCTAATTGGATACACCGACTCGGACTATGCGGGTTGTAAGCTAGATAGAAAGAGTACAAGTGGAGGGTGTCAATTCCTTGGGTCTTCTTTAGTTAGTTGGAGTAGTAGAAAACAACCATGTGTTGCCCTATCAACAACGGAGGCGGAATATGTGGCAATGGGTGAGTGTGTTTCTCAACTCCTTTGGATTATGCACACCTTAGAGGACTATGAGTTACATTACACCAAGGTTAAAGTCTTGTGTGATAATGTAAGTACAATCAATTTAACCAAAAATCCGGTTCATCACTCTAGGATAAAACATATTGAAGTGAAACATCACTTCATTAGAGACCATGTGGCAAGGGGAGACATAGAACTTCACTATGTTGTATCAAAGTCAAACCTAGCCGATATCTTTACCAAGCCTCTTCCCGAATCGGAGTTTACATCCATAAGAAGAGGCCTTGGAATGTGTTTTGTGGAAGTGTAGGATGAACTTTGAGATATTGGATGTGAAAAAGGGTGTCTGATCCATTAGGATGATACATTTGATTCACTTGTGCTTGTGGCACATTGTTGAACCATTAGAAGTATCAAAATATGAAAACTAGACAAACTATGGGGAAGACAAGTGCTTAATCAATGGACACTTTACCCAAAGATCATAGTTGGACATTTTAAACCTTTGAAAATCATTTTGTATTTTATATACTTTGTCATGCCTTTAAAAGTCATATGATTGCAAAATTGGATTCAAAGTTTGATACAAAATGTAGTGGTTTTCAAAACTTTTGGATTTTTATCAAAAGTCATGTATGTTTGAAATTTTATATGGACTAATATTTTTCTCTGATAGAGTATATCATTTCAAACATGTATGCAAAATTTTATAATTTTTGGAATTTTCTGGAATTTTTTGAGAGTTTCTGAAATTCGGTAGAAAAGCTGAAAATTCAGACTGATGGTGTATCAGTCGACTGCCCCATTGGCAGTCGACTGGCACGACCAATTTCAGCCTCTGTGAGAAATTTCAGAAATCCAACTTTCTCTCATTTGATGTCATAGGGTTGGGTTGCTTGAGGCAATCCTTTTGATGGTGTCAAAGGGGGAGAATGGGTGGTTTAAGTTAGAATTTTAACTTGAAATGGATGGTTTAAGGTTTTCTTTCTCACTTAGACTTTGAATGACTAAAAATGGGGAGAAGACATGGATTAATGGGGAAGTACCTCTTAGGTTCTGATATGTCTTATATTTTTAATTTTGTTGTTGTTAAGTGGAAACTTAACTCGGATTATGATTAGAATTGAAAATGGGGAGAAGACATAGATTAAGGGGGAGGTTACCTCTTAGGGTCACTATGTCTTATATTTTTCAATTGCTATCTTTTGCTATTGTTATTGTGGCTGTTATTTATCTCTAACTTAAACATATTGCCACACATCAAAAAGGGAGAGATTGTTGAGGCAATCGACCCTTAAATGATTGAAAGATCATAGTTTTGACATGTGTGGGTGAATATGTTTAAGGTTAGAGTGTTATGTTATATTTGATGTGTGTGATTGAGTTTGCAGGACTTGGAGAATCACACATGTTGGACATATCCGAGGGACGAGAGCCGAGGGAGGAGAGCTCCAAGGGCAAGCCGGGAAGTGGACTTCAAGGGCACACGTGAAGGGTGGCATGGAGGCAAGCCAAGGGAAGGCTTGCGTGCGCATCCGAGGGACGATAACCAGAGAAAGAGGACTTCAAGAGGCAAGCCAAGGGAGCAGACCTGAAGGCATATGTGAAGGAGAAGGTCCGGAGTGGCTGGAGCTGAGCTGGGAGGCAGGGCAATCGACTGGCCATGAGGCAGTCGACTGCCAAAACCCACAGAAAGTTCTCAGCCTCGGACCAGTCGACTGCCCATGGGGAAGTCGATTGGTATACCCTAAAAACTAGCCGTTTGCTAGCAATTAATGCTAGACCAGTCGACTGCCCTTGGGGCAGTCGACTGGTGCGGGGCTGGACAGACTGCGAGTTTGTCCTGTTCACCTATAAAAAGAGCACCTTTTTGCACTTGGACGGTACGGTTCCGTACAGTGTCGAAGTGCTGCTCGTCTGAAGAGTGTTTTCCACTTCCTCTCCTGTATTCTACTGTATTCTGAAAAGAGGAAGATCGACTGTAAAGGTTTCTCTACCTGAAGGAGAATTTTCGATAGTGAAAAGTGGTGCTCGCGGCGTGGATCCTTGGACTAGTCGTCCATCTGGGTGGATACCAAGTAAACGATAAGTGTTAGCATTGTAATTATTTTTATTTGCATATTATTTTCGCTGCGCTAACAAATTTGTAGAGATCCAATCCGAAAAAGTGCTATTCACCCCCCCCTCTAGCACGCCTAGACGATCCTTCAATAGATTGAAAACCCTAGCTCACAAAATAAAATGTAGTAAAAGGGCCTCAAGTCGTGTTTTTTCCAAGGACTAGTTTAGGATATTTGATTCAAGCTCGAATTTGTATGTCGTCAAATGTTTTGGGGTTTTCAGATTAAAAATGGGGTTTTTGTTGCGAATATAAATGAAATAGCAGGAATAAAATGTACTTAGCTAAGCAAATATGATTATCAAAACCACAATTAAACTAATTGACAATTAAGCATGCAACTTGAATTGATAAACTAGGATTTCACAACTAAAATCGAGTGCAAGGAAGTTGTAATTAAAGGAATTCTAGAATTAAAATTGAATTGAGTTCGTTTGTGCCTAACGGCAATGTTGAAAAAGCCGCAACAAATCAAGCTAAAACAAAACATAGGCGAACTGAAGCTGGACTACCTGATCGGTGGGCAGCCCAATCAGAAGCAAGCCTGATCGGTCGACAGACCGATCAGATGGTGCTTGGGTCGGTCGACAGACCGATTAGTGTCTGAAAATCTACAGATACAGAACTGAACTGCGAAGAACATAATTGCAAAACGAAAATTAACAAAAACTAAACATCAAACTCATCCCTTAGCTCGAATCTTTCTTGCTGTCACACAAGAAACAGCTACGAACCCCGTAGCTTGACAAATCAACAGATCCTCAGCTCCCGTAATCAATCTCGCGTCAAATTTTGCCGTCAGGAGAACCAGTCTTCAAATCTCCTCGTACTTGACGTGTGGGAGTGCGATGATGGTTCAGGAACAATCAGAGCACCTCAAAGGACCCCTCCGACTAGCTCCGATTGATGAAGAATGGAGTACAAGTATGAATCGATCCGAAAATGGCAGAACTGGCGAAACCCTCACCTAGCTCTTCTCAGCGACGATTTGATCAAAAAAACCTTGCGGAGATACGAACCTGATGATCTGGAATCCAAACCGAGCTTGATTCTGATGTGGTCACGCAATCGGATGAAGAAATGAGGAAGAAAACGCAAAGAACGGGAAGAACTCGGAAGAACAGCTGCGCATGCGACGACGCGAGAAATCTGAAGGATTTTTTATTAAGTACTTAGCAATGGACGGCTGAGATTGTCCTGGCTCAATCCAACGGTTGGATCTTCTCTGATTGAACCCTAAACTTCCAGATCTCAATCTGAAGGCCAGATCTACCTCTCCTCAGCTAGGATCAATCGGATCTGCCCTGGATGGCCCAGATCTACTTGCCTTCCGAATGGACGGCTCACAGTTCTCCAAAGCTTGATCACCTTGATCTGAGCCCAATTCTGACCCAACTTGACCTAGGTCCATGTTCCTTCAACCTACAAAAATCAGCTTCAAATTAGATATCAAAACATCTCAAATTTACAACGATTTGCAATAAAGCCCAAAATAAAATAAATCCATGGAACCTAGGGTAATTTCAAGATTAAGCATAGAAAATATGGATCAAACATGGATTTGAGAGCCTAAAATAATCAACAAAATAGTACTTATCAGTACCACTGAGATCTCTAAGGCCCTTTTCTGTTGCTGAGTGTGTGGAAGTCATGTTGTAGGTCGACCCTGCGAAGATTGTGATCCTCCTCCTTGATGTTGTGCTCTCAAGGTTCAATCTCTACTCATATATCTCAGCGGTTTACAATAAAAAGATATACTTTGATCTAGTAGACACTTTAATATTTGATGATTTCGTTCACTACATTTCAAACACCACAAGGGGCTCATCATAGCTATAAAAGAGGAAGTGGAAGTTTACTCATGGTATTTTCGATGTCTTCAAAAGAATCTCTAAGTTCTAGAGCGGACAAAAACTTATATAGCTCCTTAGAACAACTCTCTTTGGGTTCTCTATCAGGAGGAAAATCCACCTCCCTCAAACAAGCGCCTCACAGGCCTTTTTATAACCCTTAGAGCCGACCAAAATGGAGGTTGAGAACCAATAGTAAGGCATCGCCATTGTGCCAAGGTCGTGCCGAGAGGCACAACTGAAGTCGGGGATTGAATATGGTCATGCTAGCAGACACGGTCAGACTATGTCTGTCGCTATGAAGAAGAACACAATTGTGGCTTGGGGCACGACCTGGGCATGTCAGGCTCAAAGCATCTCTTTGTTGCTATAGTATGGGGCATCGTCATGCCTGGGCATGATCGATCGGTGACAGGTGTTGTAATCTTTGTTTTTTGCTTTGTTCTTCATCTAACTTCGGCTGGAGGGACACTCTCGTGCCATTAGACATGGCTAGAGCGTGTTCCTTACTTTGAATTCATGTTCCATGCCATTTAAACTCATTTAGCTTCAATTTTATGTCCTATTAATTAGCATAAAAAACAGATATTCGAACAAAAAGATTGAAAATAATAAAAAAAGTTGCAAGTATACAAGATATGCTCGTGTGATGAAATAAAATGTTTGCAAACCAATTCTAAAAATTATGCATGAAATACACACATCATCATGCCTCCTAGCATGGTTGTGGCTCGTGGGTGACGCCTTGATATTCTTGGAAAGTTACAAAAGAATTGATCGGCTTTGAGGACTATAAAAGGTCCCAAAGGGCTCAAGTTCAAGGGAGGAGGTGTTTCCCCTTGATAAGGAACCCTAGGAGAGTTGTTTCCAAGGAGTCGTCAGAGATTTCGTCCACCATCGAGCTTGGAGCTCATCCAAAAACAACGATCGACACACGACTACTCATTCTCCTCTCTTTTTCTCCTGGATATTGAGTTGTAGAGTCTCTTCTTATTTGTCTTTGCATTGTAACTTTATCTCCATGAGTACTTTTTTTTTTTAGATGAAGTAAATATATCGATGTCAGCCAGGATCTTACATGCAAGCTCAAGAACCAAAATACATACGCTTACACCTTTCTAAACAACCTCTCAATGTTTGGGACACCTCCACCATATTGACACTTATTTCTGATTTGCCAAATCAAGTAAAGCATACAAGAGATCCCGAAGTGACTCCCTTTGTTGAGTCGGCTATCATTATGTTGATGTTGTCCCAAGCTATCCAAAACTTCTGCTATTGTGCCAAAGAAATTGTGAGCATTCGAAGAATATGTGCATCTCAGTCTCATCGATCCGCTGGCATAATAGACATGCCTTGCAATCTACATACGATAATTTATCTTTTATTCGTACCTTGCTGTTCGCAAGCTGCCACATGAAAAATTGATGCTTTGCCATTATGTATGCCCTTCACACTGTTGCCTATGTCTTGTTAGAGTTCTGTGGCTTGAAGAAGTTGTATGCAACTTTCACTCTTCCATGGAGTAGTACTCTTAATTCTGGATGAGGGAGCAGCCCGACGTATTGTCGGCACTATCTTTATATTCTATTCATCTTTCTCTATCTCATGATGTATTGATCTTGTTGGTGCAATCGACCTCCATATTTTTTATGTTTATTTGATAATATGTTTAATAAAGTTCGGTCAAAGTTGATCTAGATAAGTGAAAAGTCTAGTTAAGTCATGGTTGACTAGAAGACTAACAAAGTTAGAAGTTTAGTAGGGTCAAGGTTGACCAGATGACTAGCAAGGAAATAATTCAGTCATGTCAAGGTTGATCAGATTACTGGAAAAGGTAGAAGTCTTAATAGGTCAAGGTTAATTTAGATATAGGAAAAGTCTAGGTATGTTAAGGGTGACCAAATATTTGACAAGAGAAAAATTCTAAAAGAGTGAACCTTAGGTAGTGAGAAGTCTTGGAGGAGCGAATTTCAATCAAGAGGAACCCTCAAGGAGTGAACCTTAGGTAGTGAGATGTCTTGGAGGAGTGAACTCCAAGCGAAGTAAAAATCCTAAGGGAGTGAACCTAAGTCACTGTCGATTAGACCGACATATTTGGTTAACCGAAGTACATTATTATTAATATGTTTTGCATTATCTATTGTTCTAATTCAGTTATATAGGAAATTCTTAGTCAATCCATTTCTAAGCAAAGAAAACCCAAAATAAGTCTGAAGGATTAGATATTTTTATGGGTAAGTAAGGTAAGAATCTGGAGAAGAGAAATCCTTTCGAAAAGAATGTATGAGGACGTGTTTTCATTTTGAGGACAATCTTAGTCGTTGATCCGATTGAAAAAACCAACAGAGATTTCTAAATCAATAGTAGACAATCTTAACTGTCAAATTAATGCATATATACTTAGATGTTCCTGATTCTATTTTGCAGGATTACTATTATGCATATTGTGTTAGTTTTGTTTTGCAAATAAACAAATATTTCGGTTGACCGAAGTGTTTGATTGACTGGACATGATGGTTTGATCGATCGATCTAAGTAGATAGGCACATATCAAATCCGAATCCAATATGATCAACGTTACAGAAGTATTGAAAGGATTTTATAGTTAGGAGGTTTTGACGCTATGATATAATGAAGAGAAAACTGAATATGAAAAAATATTTGTGTATATGATTATTGTATACAAAAGATGAGTCCAATCTAATTTAGGAAGCTAAATATATAATTAATTATACAAATTTAATAATATATTCTTTTTGAATATCAACATATCTTTTTCATAATTATCGGATCTTACAATTATTTTCCCATAATATTAGTCCATTAATTTTGTTTAAGGTGATAAAAAATGATTCGCTCGTCTTCAGCATCCCGCCAACCCATCTCAGGACCAATATGAAGAAAGTAAATCATGGAAACTATTGACTCAGATTTTGTGATTAGTATGTGGGGGAGGAATGATGGTCTCATTGACTTTGTCAGATTTTGATCTCTAGATCCCAAACCATCAATGTCTTTTGAGCAAGAAGTCAATGATGAGCATAGAGATTCTTAAAGCAAATACTTGGTGTAAGGTTCGAACGGAGAAGTGCAAGGAACATAACGATCACCGAAAGAACACAATTGACCCCTCCAGGTAAGGGATTTAGAGCATGAGTATAATGAGGTTTATTAGAGCTCTTTAAGTTTCAAAGTATGTTAGCATTACATAAAAAAATAAAATAAAATCTTGACCATGAGTCTGAACCAAGATCTTGGTACATTATATAAAATCACATGGAAATGAAAGTTGTTGGGTTGAGACTGCAGGAATGAAAATAGTTGAAAGAGATCAACAATAAAAAAAAAATAAACGAGATTGGGTAACGTTAAATCTTAGGCGCATCAATTTAGTCCCATAAAAATTTCTCACCGACCGTTAGGATAAATTGAGAAACGTTTTCAACGGACGATTTAGAAGTCCAACATCCCAAGATTCACGTTCCATTTAAAGAAAAATTTCTATCAAATATGTGATAGTTGGGGATCGAGTCGCGAATATTTGAGATGATAATTAATCATTCTTCTACTGTATCATAGCTGGGGTGAAAGAGATCAACAATAAAAAAATGATTAACGAGATTTTTTCAACCTCGGACGACCGGTCCGACTCCATGAAAGTTTTCTAACAACCAGGATAAATCGGGAAGTACTCGCGACGGACAGTCTAGAAGTCCAACGTCTTACAGTTCGTGTTTCATTTGGAAAAAAAAAAATCTATAAATTATGTTATAGTTGAAGATCGAATCGTAAATATCTAAAATGATAATTAATCTGTATTCTACTTATATCATAGTCCCGGACCAAAGAGATCAACAGTAGCTATGACGGAAGGTGACACAGTTATGATGGAGATGTCGGTGATAGAGCGGAGCTAATATTAGAATTTTCTTAAGAGAGCAACCGGTGAAAAGGATCTGATATCAAGTTTTTCTAGAGCACGACTTTGGAAAGTGACATTAGAGTTAAAGAGCAACAGACCAACAGTCACTATATAACTCAACCTATAGTTTGAGAATTTAAATGATCGGCAGATTAGGCATGGGCTTGGATAATACGATGTTAAAACAAAAAGATATATGAAATAAATTATATCGAATTTTATAAATTCAATCTTAAAATTTTTCATTAACCATTAAAATAAATTTAAAAATACTCACAAATAATAACTCAAAATCTAGTATCCCATACTTAAGCTTTATTTAGAAGAAAAACACTTATACATATGTTGTAATTGGGATTAAACAGTAGTTATCTAAATGATAATGATCCCGGCCTTGCTTATGGGTAAGCACGACATGCTCAGCCAACCAACCTGGCGCCATGAAGGTCCAGCAGAGGGACCAGCCAAGACCCCACCCAGGGGATCCTCAAGCCAGGAAGTCCCTCGGAGTGCCACCCAATCAGTGACGAGTAGCTCGACCGCCTTAACCCACACCCCGATCTTTGAAGCAGGGCCGGGTGGGCCAGTCGGGCGCGTGGCAACCCACACTCCTGCAACACCACATGAATCAGATATCTAACAGAATCAGCTAGACATGACTCAACAAACCCCCGACTCAAGGCGTACCATGCGCCTCAACTCTCCCAATCGGACGTGTGGCTGCCCACGCCACTGGTCTTTACCCGACCCGGTCTTCGACACTCGGACCCGCCGGTCGGCGCTCGAGGTACGGGCTACGTCGCCCCTATGCTCTCCTATATCATTATATCCAAGGTACGACTTTGCTATCGGGGTACTGCACACCTTACTCATCTCTGACACATCTCGCGGCCAGTCCGCCAATCCAGTACTTTCGTACTGCTCGAGCACCCCGCGCCCTGTCGCGCCATTACTGAGTGCTCTCCTACGAGCTGACATGTATCACACCCTTGTCTCGTCAATAAGGACAAGGGTTGTCAGCTCCCCCGGCTATATAAACTCCTCACTCCTCCTACCGCAGGTATGCGCGCGAGCTCTCTCTACTACTGCATTTTCAATTCAGCTCCATTATATTTCCTGCGGATACTAACTTGACCGTCGGAGTGCCTGACCGGGGAAACCCCCAGCGGATTTACTAACGGTCATCGTTTTACAGGCCAGAGCTCACTCGGAACCAGAGCAGTGCCACCTCACCCGCTCGTGACGCCCGGGAGACCGTCCGGCCCTTGGGACCGCCACCTCGCTTCGCGATAGGATCAAATTTGGCGCTAGAAGGAGCGCTCCAACAGCCTGATCGGAAGCGAAGATGGAAGATCCCAACTGGGTCGTGATGACCGGTACACCCGAGGAGTACAAGCTCCCCTCGGTTGCCAGGGATCAAGGAGCCCCACTGAGGTTCTCGCGCGCTAATGGCCCAGCTGCTCGACCAGGGGAGCCCGTGGCACCTGATGCCTTAGAAGGGCGGGGAAAAGTCATTCCGCCAGAAGGATACTCAGCCTCTTCCCTCTCACCAACACACCATAATCAGGCCGACACGGCGAAGGCCGCGTCGGTAGGGATGGAAACAGGCCAGGCCAGGCCAGGCTTTCACCTTAACAGGCCAGGCCTGTATAATAGCAAACAGGCCTGAGCCTGGCCTGTGGCCTGTTATAGGCTTTATTCTAGGCCTGAGCCTGGCTTATTCAATAGTCTGGCCTGGCCTGTGACCTGTTTACAAAGCATGTAATTTAATTCGATTATCCAAAATACTTATAATATATAAAATATAATAATTCAATTCGAATATTCGATTATCCAAAATACTAATTTAACAAATTAGTTAAAAATATCATAAATATATATGTACCTTCAAAAGTAAATATATAAAATATGTATGATTTAACAAAAATAAATTTGTGGTGTGTTGGTTAGTAGGGTGTAGATAAGAGTTTGCTCATAGAGGTCTAAGGATCAACAGGCCCAGGCCGGCCTGTCAGGCCTCATAGGCTTTATATTAAGCCTGGGCCTGGCCTGATAAGGAAAACAAGCTTTTAAAAAGGCCTAATAATTATTTTATTTTTAAACAGGCTAGGCCAGGCCAAATACAAGCCAGGCCACAGGCCCCTGACAGGCCGCCTGGCCTATTTCCATCCCTACGCGTCGGTCGAGGCATCTTCGTCTAGTCGAACGCGCTTACTGCGCCGCGGTAAGGGAAAAGCCCCGGTCGGCGCACCACCAGATGCTCGAGTCCACAGCCCTTTTGCTTCCTGGATCTTAGAGGAGCTGGTCCCCAGGCATCTTAGATTCGTCACCATGCCTGAGTACGCGGGGGCTGCCGACCCCGAAGAGCACCTTATGAAGTTTGAGAGTGTCGTCCTACTACACTAGTACCTGGAAGGCGTGAAGTGTCGAGCCTTCTTGACAACGCTCTCTGGGCCTGCTCAGCGATGGTTCAGCCAGATGCCCAATGGGTCGATCGTCAACTTCGAGGAGCTCCGGAGGGCATTCCTCCAGCATTTCGCTAACAGTCGAAGGCATCACAAGGCAAGTATTAGCCTATTCACCTTGAAGCAGGGCCCGAAGGAACCGCTCCGAGCCTACCTCAAAAGATTCATTGGGGTGGCGCTCGACGTGCCAATGGCCGCCTCGGAAGTATTGGTCAGCACCTTCGCTCAGGGGCTACAAGAAGGGAACTCCTCTCACTCGCTCATCCAGAAGCCCCCCCCCCCCCCCCCCCCCCCCCCCCCAAAGACTTGGATAGCCTACTAGAGAAGGCCGTCAAACACATCAATGATAAAGAAGCCCATGCCGCGCGGAAGAAGGAATCAACTGGCCCACCACCCCCGAATCCGGTACAGCCTAAACAATCACCAGGCGGGCTCATTCGTAGCTCACGAGGGTCCATTGACCGAGGCAGAACCAATCCTCGACAAGGGCAGCGAGTGGCTCAGAGGTACCGGCCGACCCGCGGGAGGCCATATTGCACATTTCATCATAGCCATGCTCATGACACTGAGGAATGTCGGCAGCTTGGCCAAAGTCGAAGCCCTGACCCCGGGGGACGAGTCGACCCCGGGCAGAACACCAACCAGGGGAGGGCAAGCCCCCTGCTCCAGTAGAGAGATGAAGGCCCGAGCCCCTGATCGCTCGTGATCTGCTCCTATCAAGGCCACTCGGTGAGCCCCAAGGAATGGGCGGATGGCGGGTCATTCGGTAGAATGTTGTTCAGAAAGGAGTACGCAGGGGTTTAAGTAAGTCATCCCGAGGAAGCTCTCATCCTCCGGGATAATGAAAGAGATGTATTTTGCAACCCTTCACGCATCTAGGGAAAGTCCAACCTCCTCAAGGAGGAGCCAGACTCTCGCTCCACGCAAGTTATAATTGGGTCTGCTCCCACGAACCCTCGGATCGGCGCTCAGCCGGACGCGTGGCGACCCACACTCCCTGAGATATCCCCGACCGAGGAGCCAGACTCTCGCTCCACGCGAGTTATAAGTGGGCCTGCTCCCACGAACCCTCGGATCGGCGCTCAGCCGGACGCGTGGCGACCCACGCTCCCTGAGATATCCCCGACCGAGGAGCCACACTCTCACTCCACGCGAGTTATAAGTGGGCCTACTCCCACGAACCCTCGGATCGGCGCTCAGCCGGACGTGTGGCGACCCACGCTCCCTGAGATATCCCCGACCGAGAAGCCAGACTCTTGCTCCACGCGAGTTATAAGTGGGCCTGCTCCCACGAACCCTCGGATCGGCTCTTAGCCGGACGCGTGGCGACCCACGCTCCCTAAGAGGTCCCCCGACCGAGAGGCCAAACTCTCGTCTCTGAACGAGCTATAAATCGGGATCCGCTCCCGCTATCCCTCGGATCGGCTCTTAGCCGGATGTGTGGTGACCCACGCTCCCTAAGAGGTCCCCCGACCGAGAGGCCAAACTCTCGTCTCTGAACGAGCTATAAATCGGGATCCGCTCCCGCTATCCCTCGGATCGGCTCTTAGCCGGACGCGTGGCGACCCACGCTCCCTAAGAGGTCCCCCGACCGAGAGGCCAAACTCTCGTCTCTG
Organism: Boesenbergia rotunda; assembly: GCA_024364735.1. Taxonomy (NCBI): domain Eukaryota; kingdom Viridiplantae; phylum Streptophyta; class Magnoliopsida; order Zingiberales; family Zingiberaceae; genus Boesenbergia; species Boesenbergia rotunda. The sequence goes on from JAGFNQ010010189.1 coordinate 235,836, forward strand.
AACGAGCTATAAATCAGGATCCGCTCCCGCTATCCCTCAGATCGGCTCTTAGCCGGACGCGTGGCGACCCACGCTCCCTAAGAGGTCCCCCGACCGAGAGGCCAAACTCTCGTCTTTGAACGAGCTATAAATCGGGATCCGCTCCCGCTATCCCTCGGATCGGCTCTTAGCCGGACGCGTGGCGACCCATGCTCCCTAAGAGGTCCCCCGACCGAGAGGCCAAACTCTCGTCTTTGAACGAGCTATAAATCGGGATCGGCTCCCGCTATCCCTCGGATCGGCTCTTAGCCGGACGCGTGGCGACCCAAGCTCCCTAAGAGGTCCCCCGACCGAGAGGCCAAACTCTCGTCTCTGAACGAGCTATAAATCGGGATCCGCTCTCGCTATCCCTCGGATCGACTCTTAGCCGGACGCGTAGCGACCCACGCTTCCTAAGAGGTCCCCCGACCGAGAGGCCAAACTCTCGTCTCTGAACGAGCTATAAATCGGGATTCGCTCCCGCTATCCCTCGGATCGGCTCTTAGCCGGACGCGTGGCGACCCACGCTCCCTAAGAGGTCCCCCGACCGAGAGGCTATCCCTCGGATCGGCTTTTAGTCGGACGCGTGGTGACCCACGCTCCCTAAGAGGTCCCCCGACCGAGAGGCCAAACTCTCGTCTCTGAACGAGCTATAAATTGGGATCCGCTCCCGCTATCCCTTAAACCGGCTCTTAGCCAGGTGCGTGGCGACCCACGACCGAGAGATCGGTTCCTCATCCCGACAACCAGTCATGCCCGGGTTCAGCTCCCGCGTACCTCTCGGCTCGACCCTCAACGTCGCCCAGCCAAGCGCCTCCCATCTCGCTTATATGCGAGCCACCAAGCAACTACGCCTTCATGACTGTGGTAACCTAATCTCCCGGTTGACCGCACCTAAAGGGGAATCCACTGAGCCGCCCAAGTTGGCAGCATCATTCGATCATGATAGTGCAGGCCTCACTCAAAGCCCACCCGAGTGGTTAACACCGGGGGAAGGTAGTATTTTACCCGACCACTCACAAAGGTCGAATCACTCAACCGCGTGCCCCCCTGAGTGGCAGAGGCATGGCAACCACTCAGGTATCACATGCGCTTATTAGTCGAAAGGGGTCAGGCAAGTGTTCCGCAGAGTCGCTTGCACCGGACGACGCTCATTCGAATAGCAAAACATGCATAAAGCAAAATGATTAACATTCACAAAAAGTGCTATTCCCAAAAGGAGGCTGGACCTCTACCTACACGAGGAAAGTAAAAAAGAACAACGAGCAGACTAAGGCCTGAGGGCAAGTCGCTGGGGTGCGGCCTGAGCTCGAACCACCTCCAGCTCCTCCTGGGTCTCCTTCAGCTTAGTCTTCAGGTCTGCGCGATGCCTCTTAAGCCGTGAGAGGTCTCTCGAGCGGGCGGCCAGTTCTTCCTCCTTGGTTGACGGATCGGCACGTAGAGTCGTGGTTGACTAGCAGGCCTCCAGGAGCTCCGCCTTGACCTTGGCTAATTCTTCTCGGGCCTATTGCTCTAAGGCCCGAGCCTGGCGCTCTACGCGCTCCAGACAGGCGATTTGTCGCTGTGCCTGGATGGTCGTCGCACGAGCCGTATTCAGCTCCACCAGACATTCCCGGAGTCGTGCCTCCACACGGGACGCACGCTCTTGGAGGACCACATTCTCAGCCCGCAGACTGTTCAGGGCCTCCTCGCCAGATTGCAACTGCGCATGGCGAAGCTGAGATTCCAGTTCCTCCTTTCGGGACTCGACCTGATGAAGAGACCGAGCTTGGGCCGCGAAGGAAACACCCATGTCATAAATTGAGCCAACGAGCTACAAAGAAAACAGAGGTATTAGGTGTCACAGGACTAAGCAAGCGTAAGACATTAACAAGGCATACCTAACAGGCCCCCGCTACGACACCATTGGCTCGTATGAGGGGGTCCTGATGGTCAAACTCCCGAAGGCCCTGGAACAGATGGTCGCTCAGTGGAGCATACAAATGGACCACTCGGGCTGACTCCAGCGACTTGGAGACGGGAGCCTCGTAAATAGTACGGGTCCGCTCGGGACGGCTGGATCAGATGCAATGAACGTGGGCATGTAACTCCCTCGGGGAGGGAAGGAAGAGACCTATCGATCCGCATGCTCGAAGAACCAGCCTGAGTAAAAGGAGGCACCGGTAGGGTATCCCCCTGAACGGAAGAAACTGGGGCGATGGGCACAAACACCGAAGGAACAGGAGTCGGCGGCGGAGGAGACGTAGAATGGGTCCTCCCTAGAGAAACAGTAGTGGTAGTGGTCCCAAGGGGAGGCGAACGATCGCCTGATCGATCCTGACGACGCCTGGTCTCCAGTGGACTAGTATCCACATCTAAGACCTCAAGCTCAGAATCCGACCTTTCCTCCTCAGGCGCCTTCCCCTTACTCGAAGAAGGAACGTCGGGGGGAGTTACCGCCAAAGAAGGAAGTACCGGGGTGGCTGATGGCGGGTTGGCAGGTTCAGCGAGTATAGCCGCTACAGCGGCCGCAAACGCGACGTCGTCCACAATGAACCCTGCCTTCAGAGAGTCCGACAACATTTGGGAGCCAAAGGAAGAAACGGGGTCACCAAAGAAGTTGGTTACGAAAAAGAGAATGTCGGTAGCAGAAGAGCACTGGGAGAATGAAACGTACAAGGAAGACAGCCGCCGGCACCTATATAGGGGGACAGGGGCCGATCCTAACCGTTAAAGAAGAGGGTGGCAAGGAAAGGCAAGATCCCTTTGGAACCCTCCGATGGGTCTTGTGGGACGATGAAGGGACGCGATAAGACGCCTGCACTCTCAGCGAACAGGCGTTTTGCTGCTCGAGGCAACCATAGCCGAGGACTGATGCTTCGGCGCCTGAGAAATCACTTAGCGGGGGACACGTGTCCCTGTCAATTAATGCAGTCCTCATATAGAAAGGACAGATCGGGCAGTCGGCCAGACTAACCGGGTGGCTAGGACAAAGAAGACTAACTTGACCCAGACCCTTGGCACGTCACGGACCCCTTGGTTCGGGCACCGGTTGGACGTGTGGCGGGCCACGCTCCCCCGGGCCTAACTCGACCAAGCGACCAAGTCCTTACAGACGGGCAAGCTCCCGCAGATCCCTGGGCGTAAGCACCAGTCGGACACGCATGGCGACTCATACTCTCCAAACACTAGCCGACTCGAAGAGCTTACAACTTGAAGTTATGTCATCCGAGTGTTCCGCATGGACATCTGCAGAGTCCGGCAGCCTGAATATATCCTCGCCCGAGTAGCAGATACTTAGAAGTTTTCGGGCCCTCCATCATGTGGATCAAGTGACTCGCAGAAACCGAGTCAAGCGTACAACCTCTCACCCGGGTGGCTCTCGCTCGCAATCAGTAGCATTTGAAAGTAAGAGCAGTCACGAAAGGTTTGAGCACAAAGGAAAAGTTTGTATTCAAAAGGCAAAGGTGTTACAGAATTAGAGGACCAAGCAAGCTCCCGTAAATCCCTAGGCGTAAGCACTAGTCGGACGCATGACGACTCATGCTCTCCAAACACTAGCCGACTCGAAGAGCTTACAGCTTGAAGTTATAGCATCCGAGTGTTCCACACGGACATCTGCAGAATCCGGCAGCCTGAATATATCCTCGCCCGAGTAGCAGATACTTAGAAGTTTTTGGGCCCTCCATCATGTGGATCAAGTGACTCGTAGAAACCGAGTCAAGCGTACAACCTCTCACCCGGGTGGCTCTCGCTCGCAATCAGTAGCATTTGAAAGTAAGAGCAGTCACGAAAGGTTTGAGCACAAAGGAAAAGTTTGTATTCAAAAGGCAAAGGTGTTACAGAATTAGAGGACCAAGCAAGCTCCCACAGATCCCTAGGCATAAGCACCAGTCGGACGCATGGCGACTCATGCTCTCCAAACACTAGCCGACTCGAAGAGCTTACAGCTTGAAGTTATAGCATCCGAGTGTTCCGCACGGACATCTGCAAAGTCCGGCAGCCTGAATATATCCTTGCCCGAGTAGCAGATACTTAGAAGTTTTCGGGCCCTCCATCATGTGGATCAAGTGACTCACAGAAACCGAGTCAAGCGTACAACCTCTCACCCGGGTGGCTCTCGCTCGCAATCAGTAGCATTTGAAAGTAAGAGCAGTCACGAAAGGTTTGAGCACAAAGGAAAAGTTTGTATTCAAAAGGCAAAGGTGTTACAGAATTAGAGGACCAACCGCCTCTGTGCAGAGAAAGAATAAAGCCAAGGGCCCGACCCTCATTTGAAAGGTTGGCTGGTTATGTCGGACAAATCCTTGGACATATCTTGCAGTTGGACAGTCGTGGGGGGCATGTCGGAGGATAGGTACCCACCTTGCTTAAGTTGCCGGATCGTGCTGATCGCTTGGTGCATCAACAAGACTCGGAGACGCTCCAAGATCTGATCAACATGGGCCTTGGAGTTGATACACTCAAGCCTATGTGCTTCCAACCTATCAGCTTCGGTCTCCTTATAGGAGCGAAGTTTCTCCAGCTCTGCCCGAGCTGCAGCCCAGGTGCTCAGCGCTCTCGCAGCTCTCTCAACTCCACTTGAGCTGCATCCTAGGACGCTTGACGTTCGCGCAGCTTCTCCAGCTCCTCAGCTTGGGCGCGCAGTTGGCTGGTCAGCGAACCGACCTCCTGCTCCTTGATCGCTAATTGAGCGCGCAAAGGCTGAACAGCATGATTCGCCTCCTGGAGCTCGGCCTGAGTCTTAACAAGCTCCGCTTGTACCTGGTCCTTGATTTTCCAAGCACGGAGTTGCGTGTGTTCGACTTGGGCAACTCGGCGTTGCGCTTGAGCCGTTGCCGTATCGGCTGATACGACCTTGGCTTTGGAGGTCTCCAGCTCGTCCTTCGCCTGATCCAGTAGGTCCTGGAGGCCGATCACTTCCGTCCTCAAATTGTTTAGAGAGGCATCTCCAGAAGCCAGTTGAGTATGCCGGAGTCGGGCCTTGAGATGCTCCACTCACCGCTCGGTGCGATATCGAGCCTTGGCGTGGCCCAGCATGGACATACACATGTTGTAGCTCGTAACCCAATACTGTGAGACCGGATAAAAGACTTACTAAGTACCCCGACTGGAAAAGAGGCGAATAGCAGAGGAAGCATGAGTATACCTGTGTGGCCGTTGCCATAAAATTATCCGCCCGAATAGTTGGACCACGGAAGCTACTCTCACGCAGCTGGACTGCTATTGTGCTGTGCAACCGAACATCCTGCGACCGCATGGAAGCTGTACCGCTTGGCACCGCCATACTCATAAGCAAGTCAGATAACGATGGCGGCAACACGTGCATCGGACGCTCCTCGGTAGGCTCCCCCGACCGGGTCGGGGAAGCTCCCCCTGAAGGGGCAGCTGCTGGCTCCGTCCGAAGCACCAGAGGGGAAGAAGAGGGTAACGCAGGAGGGTCGGTCATGGGTACCTTGCCTTTCTGCCTTTTGCTAGGACGACTAGAATAAGCTTCTGTCGGGTTGGCGGGGTCAAGTCCGGGCTCGGCTGTAACGCCCTAAAATTCTCAAAACTAATTTTAGAAATATCTTAGAATTTATTCCGAATTTATGGATATTTTTATAGAATTTTTCCATAAACGAAAGTGACAAAAAGGGATAAAAAGAAAAAAACATTTAAGTGGGATTTGATCCCTATACCTAAGGTGTGAGACAGGAATGGACTTACCAAGAGAACGATTTGGTTTTGTTGGAATATATTAAGGGAAATAATAGATAAGGTAGAATTAGTTAAATTCGCCCCCCATAAGTATAAAAGAGGGAGTTACGAGTTTTAGGTTAATTTTCTCCCAACCCAGCGACGCTGACGCCCTCCCTCACGCACGCGACCTCTCCTCTCACTCTCTCTCCCGCGCGCGCGAACCAAGGGAAGATCCAAAGGATTTAAGAAGGAGGCTACGTTAGGGAATCTCTCCGAGGAAGAATTCTCTGTTAGAAGCTCTCCGAAACTCTAAGGATCGTTCCTTTTCCCAAAAACATACGCTTTAGAGTCGTAAGAACAAGCGCAGGAAGTAAGTACCCCTCACCTGCAGTATAAGTAGTTTCGGTCGATTTTCCGTATGTTTTATCTCCTTATATGTATGTTCTACGATTAGAAATCGTAAATTGTGAACAAGCACACACGTTAGGTGTTTGTTAAAATGTCCAGTTCAGTTAATGCTATAGAAAGCATTAAAGAATAGAAATTCTTGCTCCAGTTTATGATTGGGACCAAGGTCCAGGGATAGGCTCCAAGTTGCCTCTAGGTTTAGATAACCTAGTAAAAGCAAGAATTAGAAAAGGAAAGAAAAGTATAAAGGACTATTTTATTTCAGTGGCATTGTACCGGACTCCGGTCCAGGGATAGGCTCCAAGTTGCCTCTAGGTTTAGATAACCTAGTATGGGATGGGCTCCTAGTTGCCCTAGGTTTAGATACCTAGTAGAACCCTAATGGATTCGGGATTTGCTACCTCGGGTTTATTAGGGATGCGCGCACAGTTGGTACATTGCCGGGGCCCACAGCAGTTGATTATTACTTTCACCTACTATATGTATTTAGTTTCAGAAATTCATATTAGCATGTGGTGAAGTTAATAATTAGTTTTATGTTAGTTAGTTCAGTTCCAATTCAGATATGTATGTCATGCTATAGTTACTTTCAGTTTTAGTTCAGTATGTGCCCTGTCTCAGTTATATGCCATGACATTCTATGATATGTATTTTAGCATGAGCCTAGCATGATTACTTATGGATATGAGCATGTATGTGCATAACATGTTTTCCAAAAGCATGATTCGAGTTTTCATAGTTTTGTGAGGCTAGATGGTACTTACTAAGCTTTATGCTTATTAGTTTGCATTTCCTTATACTGCAGATACAGGTAAAGGAAAGCACTAGTAGCGGAGGCGGCGGGCTTGATGCAAAGTGTGTGTGATGGTGGAGTTGGAATAAAAGTCTTCGGAACTTGCAAAGCATAGAATAACCCTTTTTTATGCTTCTTTAGTTATTCCGCAATATATTATGTGAACCATGTATGAACTTAATTAGACTTGTATTCGTGGTGCCTAGAATGCTTCTTTAGTTTTCTTGTTTATGCTTCTTTAGTTATTTCGCAATATATTATGAGAACCATGTATTAACCTGTTTAGACTCGTTATTTGTGGTGTCTAGTATATTAAAGTAGTTTATTTACCTGTGTTAATACTTGCTTAGCGAATGTTGAATGATATGAGTTACTATTGTAATATGGTAATTCAAATCCCATGCTTAAGCTTTAGAGATAAGAACTTGATACTTTGATCTACATGCTAAATACTTAGGATATGCTTGTTTTAAGATATATGCACCATATAGAATGACATGTAGTAGCTAGAATGCCCTTAGATATGAATAATGAATGGTTTCAATAAGAAGTTGATGCAAACTTGGCACGTTATGTTTATGCTTTTTACATATCGTGTTGAAATTCCTAAGTTACTCAGTCAGAAATCAGTTAGATATATATATTTACGTAGCGATCCGCCTTAAAGCTTAGTGTATAGAAGGTTGGGTC
>JAGFNQ010010190.1:0-15404 GCA_024364735.1 Boesenbergia rotunda
GGAGCATCTGTTCTATGGGAGCCCGGTGGCAGGGGAGGTATGGGGATACTTTGGACATTTATTTGGGGTTGGTAGCTGGAGGGTGATGGAGAGCTGGAGGCAGGCACAGCTTGGAGCAGCACTGGTTCGGTGAGGGAGATCATCCCACTCTTGATTTGTTGGTTCCTGTGGACGGCAGGAACGACTCCAAGCACCGGGGTCTGAGGCCAGAGGGGCAGAAGATTATTAGACAGATCACACAGTATTTGAGGGTCGGGATGGCATCGGTATCATCAAGCCCAGGCATTGGAGGGGATATATCTCGGCAGCTCAGGCTATGGTGATCCAGGTGAGGATACGGACATTACACACGATCTCAGTAGTACACTGGAGGAGGCCTGCCGGCTGGAGGGTTCAAGCTCAACACAGATGGCAGTTCTAGAGGGAACCCAGGTGAGTCTTCTTACGGTGCTATTGTTCGAGATCATAATGGACAGGTGGTGGTGACGAGGCAGGGAGTCCTTGGAGAGGGCTCCAATATCAGAGCGGAGCTTATGGCGATCCTGAGAGGCTTGGAGTTGTGTGTAGAGAGGCAGCTTTCCCCTATTTGGCTGGAGTCTGATTCCCTGGTGGCACTGCATATCATCAGGTCCTCTGGCATCTCATGGGAGTTTCGGGAGGAGATCTTACGGATCAGGAGGCTAATATACGACAGCATGGGGTTAGATGTACACACATATATAGAGAGGGGAATGCTGCTGCAGATTTCCTTGCTAACCAGGCGTATCAAGCTGGAGGGTGGAGAGGGTGATGGAGGGACAGGAGATCGATGGCCCGTTGCTTGGCATTTGCAGGATGGATAGAGTGGGCTTGCCGTATATCAGAGCTCTTGCAAGCCAGGATAGTACACTTGATGGATGGTGAATAGCTCCACCTTTGAGCTATCTAGCCCACAGCAAACGGCTGTGGTAAAGGCACTTCAAATCCGTTGATGGCTGTGGCTTTGCCAAAAAGCCAGACAAGGTGACTGGACCCACCTATGGTCTAGCTAGCCCGCAGCAAAACGGCTGTGGTAAAGGCATCCTAAATCCGTTGACAGCTGTGGCTTTGCTAAAAAGCCAAAAGAGGGTGTGTAGGTCCACCATTGGCCTACCTAGTCCGTAGCAAACGGCTGCGGTAAGGACACATTAAATCCGTTGATGGCTGGTCACTTGCCAAAAGTGAACATCGGGTGCGATGGAGGATTTTCTGGGAGCAGGAAGGACGAAGACACGGGCACAACAGTTTTGATCGGCTAAGAGGGTGAATACCATAATCGGACTGTGGAATGGGTTAGCCTTTCTTCCTTTGGCTTTGAATGAATGCAAGGGTTTTATTAACAATGCTCCTATTAGTTTCTGAAGATTTGCCAATTGATACTGTACTCTAATAATGAATTGCTTAATGGGGTGTTGGGCTTTCTTTTATCTGTGTGCCAAATGTGCCAAGGGGGAAGGTGGCAGGGAACGGGCTTACGAGTGCTGGAGTTCCTGATGCTTGTGAGATTAGGAATTGATAAGTTTTGGGGTGAGGTGGCAGACTAATGTGGAGAATGACAAAGATCATGAATTGATTTCATAATGGTTACCTCTTGGTTATTCAGTATTACTTTGTGCCAAACGTGACAGTTTAGTCTGGCCTTGATGGACAGAAAATAGTCAGTTTTATGCCTTCGAAAAAGTTTGGATCAAGTGATAAAGATAGATGAAGAGGGAGGCTCCATAGAAGGCAAAGCCTCCTTCTGCTGAATCTGTTCTGGAATTCAGATTGCCCGGCTGCTGACATTGGGGTTTAAAGACTGCTGTGCGTGCCATAAGGAACTGAAGGTGGCCAAGGCATTTCTGAATTCTCGATCTAGATGGAACACATGGAAGCATCTGAGAGTGATTCTATGGAAGCAATTGATATTCAGAAACTGAGTTGTGATACGAAGGCTTGCAATAACTGAGAAATGTGCTAGAGATGTGCCAAGGATACTGAATTGGAATAGTCTGAAAGATTACTGAATTGCTTCATTTCAGTCTCAATTAAGAGTACAGCTATGCAGGCAGGTTGATAGGTCTCTAGCAGAATGTTTAAAGTTTTGGGTTTAGGTCTCCTATGGCCTGTCAAGGCTGCCAGATGGGCAAAGGGATCAGATGGTGAAATAGATTAAGAAATCACAAAATTAGTGCCATTGGATGCTCTGAAGCCAGCTGAATTTCAGATACAAAGGACTGCTGGGCGTGCCAAGGGTTAAGAAATTCAGAAGAGATCATTTCTTGGGATCGAATTCCAGCGGGCCAAGGAATGTACTAAGGAGTGGCAAAGATACAAAAGGATCAAATGGCAATGCGGCTGAAAGTATATGCGAATTGACATTTGGAAGTCAGCTGATGTCAGAAAAATCAGAAGGCAAATAAAAAGTTTTTTGAAATCTGAGAGTATCAATGGCAGAGGATAAAAGAGCTGAGCCAACTGCAGTGAGGTGGGACTCTGAAATAGAAGAAATTGGTGGATCCCTACTGCGTGCCATACGGGCCAGGGTGAGCAAGTGTGAGGGGGGCCATTTCTGAAGGGTTTCTGAGGGGGGCCTGATAAAAGAATGGAGCTGCGTGCCAAATTTTGATAACTAGATGCAGACCTGAAAATTCAAGCCTGATAAGATGGCACGAGGTGTATCACTGGGATGCTGAGGGATTTCACTGCAAAGTGTTTACAGCAGGAAAGTGGACAGGGCTTTCATCTGTTGCGTGCCAAAACTTCCAAAAGGAGGATTATGGTTTGGAATCAGGGTGTTCCTGCGTGCCAACCGTGCCAAAGACAGTTTGCGATCTGATTTGCTGATCCCTGCAGAACACCTGGTTTTGATGTGCAGACTCTGATGTGCCAAAGAAAAGAGGCTGCTGTCATGCTTTGGAAGGTGCTAAACATGAAGTTCAGATTGCAAGGGTCCTTGGTGCCAAGCTGTTCAGCATCTAAGTCAGTTGCAGAAATAATCTGAAGCTGATCGATTTGCAGCTGTAGCATGTAAGGAAATGGGAATCAAAACTGCAAGGAAGATTAAGTTTGACAGGCAGATAGTTTAAAGGTGCGAGCCAAAGGAGCCAATCATTTCTACTGGCCGAACTTGAGTTGGTTACTGAATTTGCTATCAATTGATAATGAGAGTAGAGAGACGGATCAGATTGTTCAGAAGGAGAAGGGTAAATCTGAGAGGTAGCTGGTTACAGATTCAGAATTCAGAAATTCAGAACTCAGACGTGATACTGAGCTGCGTGCCAAGTGCGTGCCAAGTGAGGGCCAAATGTGTCAAAGGATCATCAGCAAATGGCCTTTTCTGATGGATAGCTTAGTCGTGATGACATGGCATTGGAAGATGACTTTGTCAGTAAACGGTCCTGCTATGTGGATTGGAGAATCAAAGAAATTTGGCACAAGGTACAAGTGTCCGAAAGGAATTGTTTGGATCTGTATGTTGGGATCGAAAAGGAGTTGCTGAAGTGCTGAAGCAGAAGTATAGGAGCTGAATGCTGGGACTGATGCGAATTTGATGGCAGTTGCAAGGAGGTTGAGCTGATTGCAGACGTTTGGAGTTACAGAAATTCAGGAGCTGGGCCAAAAGTGAACTCAGAAAAAGGAGGTCTAGATGCTCTGAAGGTTAACAAGACGATGGGGAGTGATGCTTACAGAATTTTGGAAGAATAAGGAACGGGCGGGAATGTAAAGATTCATATAGAAAGTTGGGTGATATAGTATTTACAATACTTGTAAATCATTTTGAGTTCTTGTAAACCTATACTAGAAGGTTAGGTCTGGTCCCCCTTCTAGTATAGAATTTCTTTTCTGGAATAAAATATTCCTTTATCAAAAAAAAAAAAAACCCATTCTGTACCTTAAGAGGCCAATCAACCTTGATTTGGTCTCTGAATTCTATAACAACATGGTCAGTGCGGAGGGTACGAGATGGAAAACCCGTGTAGCTAGTGTCGACCTTGATTTTAATCGATTTATTTTCACTAATTTTCTTGGCTGTCGCTGTTGGGACCGGGTGCATGTCGACAAGGATATGAGTTCGTAAAATTTTAAATTTTTACGTGCAGCGGAAGAATTAGCATAAAATAATTTCCTAAATTATTTTAACCACGTATCTAGCATGCAACCTTATGATGTGTTGACATAATCATAAATTAAAACTTTGCGAAAAGTAAACTAATTTACTAAGTACCTCTCGTAACTCGAAGTAAGGGACGAGATCCAACCGTAGCGTCCCTTGGAAGCTCCGCCTCTATTTGCGTCCACGCCGAGTTCTCTTCGGGATGACTTCGCAAAGCCACGAGTTTTATGCCGATGAGAACTACTAGATTCTCTATAGGCACAACAAAGAAGATCAAGAGATAAAATAGGAAACTAACCACCAAGAGTCGGAATCTAAATTTCGAGAAGGAAGGAGACGTGATCCGCTTCTTCTTCTTCTTGGTTGGCTTCTCCTTCTTCTTGAAAGCTCACGGCAACCACCCTCTAAGGGAGGAGGTGTGCCGGCCCTAGGTGGTTGAAGGGGGCGCCGGCCCTAATGGGGAAGAGGGGAAGGAGAAGAGAATAAAGAGAGAGAGGAGAGGTTAGCTCAATTTCGATTAAGAAACCAAGGCTTGCCTTTGGTTCCTTTTATAGTGGCATCTCCCTTGCCAAGTCTCTCTTTTAACGGAATTAACGGAATTAGTTATCATAAGAATTTTATCTTATAAAATTTCTTATGACTTATTCCGTTATGCCTAGTTTTATTATAACTAATTTATAATAAAACAAATTCTTCTTCTCTTTAAATAAATTTTATAAGAAATTTATAAACTTTCTTATTACGGAAAAATCAATTCATAATTGATTTTATAAAATTAAAATAAACCAATTCATGGATTATTTTAACTTCCATAAAAAAAATAAATTTCTATAAATTTATTTATATAAATTTCTTTATACAAATTTATTTATCCATAATTTATAAAATAAATCGCGCTAGATTTATTTTAATAATTAAACCAAAATTAATTGGTTTTCTCCCCAATAGGTGGCCGGCCAACCCAAAGAGGTTTGGCACCCTCTTTGGCCAGCTAACACAAAGCGAACCACCGCGAATCAAACTTATTTAATTCGCCCAAAAAGCCTTCAAAAGACTTAGCCATTTTTAGCTTCCATTGCGCCTCTGATTAACTCAGATTCGACTTATTTCTCTTGATCGGAAAATCTAATTTTCAACTCGTTTTAAATCCCTCGGATTACTCGTAGTGCGTGTGACCAAATAGGCTTTTGATTTATGTTGGCCGTCTATAATCAACTAATTATAGAACGATCATGAGTGGCACCTAGTAGTACATCATGACCCCCAATTAATCGAAAGATCAACGGTTTGACCTCAGAAGTAATTCTGAAACCCTTCAGCAGCTCTAATGAATCGTGCCCCATTCCCTTCACCATCTTATACCCACTTGGTTACGGACACGGTCTATTTGTGTCAGTCCCCACTAGGCTGACTACGTCACACCTAGCCGAAGTAATATCTTTCTCGTCCTTTGGAATTCTAATTACTCTCATGTATTTTAGAGACTCGCACTCCAAACATGATATACTCTGGCCAGAGGTTTTGAGTAACTATCCGACGATAGGCCTGGGTATACATCTCCTCGCAAGGAGTGGTGAATCCTTTGTAGGCTGTTCAAACATCTTCGGGCACTTCGGCTTATACCCAATCATCCTGGGTCCACACCTCCTTGGAGATGCTTGCTTAAGATGTTAAAGTATAAGTCTCCATGACCAAGATGACTTGAACACCGCAAGTCAAAGGAACATCGCACTTAAGCCGCAGTAAGAACTTCATTGACATATCTATATAGATAACCATATGAAGTCTTACAGCTAGTCACTCCAATGAACTAGTTCCCTTAACTAGCATCCATGTTTATCTCCGGACATCCCAATGTCACCAGCCAGTGAGAATCAGCTGATTAGAGAATAACCCATGCTAGTCTCAACAGAATTGAGAGTGTCCGTATTTATCAATTCATCGACTAGGGATATTTTCAATACTTCACATTTGCACATTTAGAGATAATCACTAGTTGTGATCCCATCACAAATTCTCTTATGCTGTGAGTTGTATTGCGGACATTCAGTAGATGAGTTTAAGATCCCAATCAAATACAAACATTTATACTCAAATAGTGAATTATCATTTATTAAAATAAATGTTTACAATCATAAGACGATTGCCTTAGGACACTTCTCTCATATCACTAACAAACTCCCACTTGGCCTAATGCCAATAGCTACGGTATCCAATACCACAAGCTCTAACATGACCCTCAAACTTGCTCTGAGGCAAGGCCTTTGATAAAGGATTCGCTAAATTCCTTTTAGTGGGAATTTTCTCAATTTGTATATCATTCCTACTTATAATCTCTCTGATCAGATGATAGCGGTGAAGCACGTGTTTGGATCGCTGATGAGACCTTGGTTCCTTTGCTTGTGCAATAGCTCCATTGTTGTCACAGTAAACCGGCACTGCATCATCAATGGTTGGAACCACGCCAAGTTCGGAGACGAACTTCTTGATCCAGACTGCTTCCTTTGCTGCTTCCGAAGCTGCGATATATTCCGCTTCCGTGGTGGAATCCGCTACGGTGTCTAGTTTGGAACTTTTCCAACTTACTGCGCCTCCATTCAAAGTAAATACGTATCCAGATTGAGATTTGGAGTCATCCTTATCTGTCTGGAAACTGGCATCTGTATACCCACGTATTACCATATCTCCTTCTCCATATATTAGGAACACATCCTTAGTTCTTCTTAAGTACTTAAGGATTGTCTTAACAGTCTCCCAATGATCCATTCCTGGATCCGACTGGTATCTGCTTGTGACGCTCAAAGCATACGATACATCGGGCCTTGTACATAACATAGCATACATGATAGATCCTATCGCGGAAACATAAGGAATCTTATTCATGCAAATCCTCTCGTCTTCTGTGCGCGGACACATAGACTTTGAAAGGTTGATCCCATGCCTGATGTGAAGGTAACCTTTCTTAGATACTGACATGCTAAACCTTTTTAGCACTCGGTCTATATATGTAGACTGCGAAAGACCAAGCAACCGTTTTGATCTATCTCTATAGATTCTAACCCCAAGGATATAGGTTGCTTCTCCCAGGTCTATCATGGAGAAAGTTTTGGACAACCAAATTTTAACTGTTTGTAAGACTGATATATCGTTTCCAATAAGTAAGATGTCATCGACATATAATACTAGGAATACGACTGCACTCCCACTAACCTTCTTGTACACACAAGGTTCGTCTGGATTTTGTGAGAAATCAAACTTTTTGATTGTCTCATCAAAACGGATGTTCCAGATCCTAGATGCTTGCTTTAGTCCATATATGGATCATCGAAGCTTGCATACTTTGGTTTTATCAATCGATGTGAAACCTTTAGGTTGTATCATGTATACATCCTCAAGCAGGTTTCTGTTAAGGAAAGCTGTTTTCACATCCATTTGCCATATCTCATAATCATAATGAGCTGCTATGGCTAGGAGCATCCGAATGGATTTAAGCATAGCTACTGGCGAATAGGTTTCATCATAATCAATTCCTTGCTTCTGACGATATCCTTTTGCCACTAATATAGCCTTAAAGGTAACAACATTACCTTCCATGTCGGTTTTCTTCTTGAAAACTCACTTGCACCCTATGGACTTAATCCCTTCAGGTGGGTTAACCAAGTCCCATACTTGGTTTTCGTACATGGAATCCATTTCCGACTTCATGGCCTCAAGCCATTTGTCCCTTTCTGAACTTTTCAGAACGTCTTCATAACTGATAGGTTCGTCATCGCTTATGAGTAACACGTCGTTCGATTCACTTACGAGAAATCTGTATCTCTCTGGAATATTGCGTGTCCTATCAGATCTACGAAGAGGTGGTGTAGTTTTAGGTTCAACTGATAGCTCATCATTATAAGGTATTGGTTGTGGGTCTAGACTAGGTGTCTCTGTAATGTCTATTGGAGTTTCTTGAACTTCATCAAGTTCAATGCCACTCCCACTGTTTTCTTGTAAAAGAAATTATTTTTCCAGAAATACAGCATGCCTTGAAACAAACACCTTTTGTTCCAAGAGATGATAGAATTGGTAGCCCTTCGTTTCCTTAGGGTATCCAATAAATAGACATTTATCAGACTTAGCATCCAATTTATCTGATACAATCCGCTTCACATAAGCAGGACAACCCCATATCTTAAGGTGAGTTAAGTGGGGTTTCTTACTATTCCATGTCTCATATGGAGTAGTAGAGACTACCTTGGTCGGGACTCTATTTATCAAGTAAACAGCTGTCTTAAGTGCATAGCCCCAAAAGGATTTTGGAAGAGTTGTATGATTCATCATTGACCTAACCATGTCCATCAAGGTTCGGTTGCACCTCTCAGATACACCATTATGCTGTGGTGTATACGGCGGAGTCCATTGGGATAATATCCCATTGTCCCTAAGATAATCTTGAAACTCTTGACTTAAGTATTCACCACCCCGATCGGATCGAAGTATTTTAATACTTTTGCCAAGCTGTTTCTCTACTTCATTTCTGAACTCTTTGAATTTCTCAAAGGCTTCAAATTTGTGTTTCATCAAGAACACGTACCCGAATCGTGAGTGATCATCGATAAAGGTGATGAAGTAGCTATAGCCTCCTTGTGCAAGAGTTGACATTGGTCCACATACATCAGTATGTATTAGACCAAGCAATTCTCCCACTGGATTACCTTTTTCGGAAAAGGGTAATTTGGTCATCTTGCCTTTTATGCATGATTCGCATGTATCAAATGAACCGGGTTCAAATGATTCCAAAATTCCACATCGGTGTAATTCGGTCATGCATTTCTTACTTACATGGCCAAGACGACAATGCCAAGTGTAGGAGTCTATTCGATTATCTATTCGAGCACGTTTATTGCTAACTTCGATATTGAAAACGTCACTGGATAAATCTAACGTGTAGATGTCATTGCACAAAGTTCCATTCCCATAAAGAACGCCATTTAAAGTTATGTAACAACAATTGTTACTAAAAGTTAAATGATAACCTTTTTCATTCAAACATGAAATAGATACAATGTTCTTTATTAACGAAGGAACAAAATAACAATTATCCAATTCTAAGATACGTCCAGTGGGGAGCTTTAGCAAATATGTTCCGATGGCAACAGCAGCAATCTTTGCTCCATTTCCAACTCGCAGATTTGCTTCTCCTTTGACGAGTCTTCTTCTATTCCTTAGCCCCTGAAGAGGATGGGGCATCGGATGCCTTATTCTTCATGGACTCAAGATAAATCTTGCAGTTTCTTCGCCAGTGACCCTCCTTGCCAAAATGATGGCAAGTTCCTTTTGGTTTATTTTCAGTCTTTTTGGCCTTTTTCTTCTTTCCTTTATTTTGTTCTTTGGCCTTCCTCTTAGAACCTTTCTTCGAGGAACCAACTAACAGTACCGCCTTTTGATTTGGCTTTACAGAAGGCTCCACAGTCTTCAGCAGTTGAGCAACTCGGGAATGGTGATCTCTAGTTTGTTCATCCGATATTTCATCACAAATTGTGAATAACTTTTGGGGAAACAACTCAGAATTAAGTCAATACTTAGTTCATGATCCATTGCAAAACCGAGTGTGTTCAGTCGCTCAATGTACCCCAATATCTTTAGCACAAACTGCGAGGCAGAAGTGCCTTCCTGCATCTTAGTGGTGAAGAGGAGTCTGGAGACTTCGAACCTTTCGGATCTCGCCTGCTCTTCAAACAACTCATGAAGATGGAAGATGATGGTATAAGCATCCATATGCTCATGCTGCTTTTGCAGCTCAGGTATCATAGAGGCTAGCATGATGCAACTCGCAAGTTCAGAATCGGTCACATGTTTCTGATAGGCCACTAGCTGGTCTGGAGTTGCACCTTCTGGAGGTTGTTAGGAAGTTGATCTTCAAGGACATAAGCAAGCTTCTCTGCTTGAGGACTATCCTCAGGTTTTGAATCCAGTCCATGAAGTTGGCCCAGTCAGTTTATTGGTGTCCAAAATGGAACGTAAATTCAGAGAAGACATGATCGAGTGATTAACCTAGAAACACAAATTGAGCTTATGTGAGAAGAATGATAAAGAATGTATCAATATACATTAATTAAAATCCTATTTATTTATCAAATTGAATAACCCTTTTTATCAATTCGGGAGATTGTAGGAGCATCTCCAAATAGGTTGATATCCAACCATAGATAAGAACAACCATGGCTGTGGCCATCAAGTTTTTCTTAGCTATGAAGGTAGGTAATTATACCGATTACACATCACATATATGTAACTATCACTTTATGCTATCAACTAATTGAATGTTTGCATAAATCATTGGGTTGTTAACTCATTAACAAGTATGCAACTTTATACATAGCACCCAACTGCACCTCTCTTTGCATCGACCTTGGCTGTGGCACAACAAATCGATGCTCCAAGCTTAAGGCTGACCCATTAATCAAGAAATAGTTTTAATATGGTTGGAGCTCATTCAACCGTTTAGTCAGGCTTGGATGTGTCCAACAACCAAAACTAAGGATTGACCTCTGACTCCAACTATTTTATTCATAAACTAATTCCATGGTTGTGTCCATCAACCCAAACGAGAAACAAAACTCCGATTCTAACCATATTAATGGAAGGTGTTGGCCTTAATATTTTGTAAGGGGTTTTGGGTCTCATCCTTTCTTTTCTAAGCACATTCATGACATAGAATTATGTCATGACTAACGATTTCCTTAATAAAGTATGTATGTGACTTAATTTATCAAGTCTCATTATTTGAATTAGGAACCGGATTTCCTAATTCTAATTTCATACTTTATTTAAGGAATTGTTTTGGGAAACAATTTCCTAAATTGTCATAATCAATTTCGGAAATAATATGTTTTAAGACTTTGATTTCTCTAAATCAAATCTTATTAAATTAAGAGACAAATCCCTTAATTCAACCACATATTATTTTCATGAAAATCTCATTTAAGAAACTCTATAGGAAACCATTTTCCTAATTAATTTTGGAGACAACAATATGTAAGAGCATCACCTCTTAAACATATTTTATTCATGGATTTAATTAATTACAACAAATCGTTTTCTAAGGGTGGCTCCCCGAGGCTCAGATACCCAAAGAAAAGTAATTTGTTGTAAATCCAATTGGACGGCTCCCCGAGGCTCAATCCAAATCAAACATGACAATTTCAATTAAAATTGGGAAATTAAATTACAACAACTAACTTTAAATTGGACGGCTCCCCGAGGCTCAATCCAAAATAAAGAATTTTGTTGTCAATTTAAAAACCAATTCAAATTTAATTGTCAATTAACTGTCCATGAATTTGTCTAGACTTTCTTAAAAGAAAGTGCCCAAAATTGCGAGATTTCATAAATAGGTTTTCAGAATAATTGTAAGTTTCTGGTACAAAGAAAACTTACATATTTCCAAAATTGGAAAATTTCTAAAATAGAAAAATTTCCAAAATTGGAAAGTTTCCAAAGATGGGAAGTTTTCACAATTATTATAAAATTTCAGAAACTAGAAAATTTCAAAAGTTTGAGAAATTTCATGAGGATTTCCAAACTTAGAAATTCCTAAATCTAAAATTTATTATAATTTGAAAGTTTCCATAATTGAAAATTTTTTCCAAAATTGAGATCATGACAAAGTTTTCCGCAAAACAATTATATGATTATGTCGAACACTAACCGGCTCTGATACCACTGTTGGGACCGGGTGCATGTCGACAAGGATACGGGTTCGTAAAATTTTAAATTTTTACGTGCAGCGGAAGAATTAGCATAAAATAATTTCCTAAATTATTTTAACCACGTATCTAGCATGCAACCTTATGATGTGTTGACATAATCATAAATTAAAACTTTGCGGAAAAGTAAACTAATTTACTAAGTACCTCTCGTAACTCGAAGTAAGGGACGAGATCCAACCGTAGCGTCCCTTGGAAGCTCCGCCTCTATTCGCGTCCACGCCGAGTTCTCTTCGGGATGACTTCGCAAAGCCACGAGTTTTGTGCCGACGAGAACTACTAGATTCTCTAAGGCACAACTAGAAGATCAAGAGAAAAATAGGAAACTAACCACCAAGAGTCGGAATCTAAATTCCGAGAAGGAAGGAGATGTGATCCGCTTCTTCTTCTTCTTGGTTGGCTTCTCCTTCTTCTTGATAGCTCACGGCAACCACCTTAGGGAGGAGGTGCGCCGGCCCTAGGTGGTGAAGGGGCGCCGGCCCTAATCCTAAGGGGCGCCGCCCTAATGGGAAGAGGGAAGGAGAAGAGAATAAAGAGAGAGAGGAGAGGTTAGCTCTATTTCGATTAAGAATCAAGGCTTGCCTTTGGTTCCTTTATATAGTGCTCTCCCTTGCCAAGTCTCTCTTAACGGAATTAACGGAATTAGTTATCATAAGAATTTATCTTATAAAATTTCTTATGACTTATTCCGTTATGCCTAGTTTTATTATAACTAATTTATAATAAAACAAATTCTTCTTCTCTTTAATTATGGAATAAATTTTATAAGAAATTTATAAACTTTCTTATTATGGAAAAATCAATTCATAATTGATTTTATAAAATTAAAATAAACCAATTCATGGATTATTTTAACTTCCATAAAAGAATAAATTTCTATAAATTTATTTATATAAATTTCTTTATACAAATTTATTTATCCATAATTTATAAAATAAATCGCGCTAGATTTATTTTATTAATTAAACCAAATAAATTGGTTTTCTCCCAATGGTGGCCGGCCAAACCAAAGAGGTTGGCACCCTCTTTGGCCGGCCAACCAAGCCGAACCATCGCGAATTAAACTCATTTAATTCGCCCAAAAGCCTTCAAAAGACTTAGCCATTTTTAGCTTCCATTGCGCCTCTGATTAACTCAGATTCGACTTATTTCTCTTGATCGGAAAATCCAATTTTCAACTCGTTTTAAATCCCTCGGATTACTCGTAGTGCGTGTGACTAAATAGGCTTTCGATTTATGTTGGCCGTCTATAATCAACTAATTATAGAACGATCATGAGTGGCACCTAGTAGTACATCATGACCCCCAATTAATCGAAAGATCAACGGTTTGACCTCAGAAGTAATTCTGAAACCCTTCAGCAGCTCTAATGAATCGTGCCCCATTCCCTTCACCATCTTATACCCACTTGGTTCAGGACATGGTCTATTTGTGTCAGTCCCCACTAGGCTGACTACGTCACACCTAGCCCAAGTAATGTCTTTCTCGTCCTTTGGATTTCTAATTACTCTCATGTATTTTAGAGACTCGCACTCCAAACATGATATACTCTGGCCAGAGGTTTTGAGTAACAATCCGACGATAGGCCTGGGTATACATCTCCTCGCAAGGAGTGGTGAATCCTTTGTAGGCTGTTCAAACATCTTCGGGCACTTCGGCTTATACCCAATCATCCTGGGTCCACACCTCCTTGGAGATGCTTGCTTAAGATGTTAAAGTATAAGTCTCCATGACCAAGATGACTTGAACACCGCAAGTCAAAGGAACATCGCACTTAAGCCGCAGTAAGAACTTCATTGACATATCTATATAGATAACCATATGAAGTCTTACAGCTAGTCACTCCAATGAACTAGTTCCCTTAACTAGCATCCATGTTTATCTCCGGACATCCCAATGTCACCAGCCAGTGAGAATCAGCTGATTAGAGAATAACCCATGCTAGTCTCAACAGAATTGATAGTGTCCGTATTTATCAATTCATCGACTAGGGATATTTTCAATACTTCACATTTGCACATTTAGAGATAATCACTAGTTGTGATCCCATCACAAATTCTCTTATGCTGTGAGTTGTATTGCGGGCATTCAGTAGATGAGTTTAAGATCCCAATCAAATACAAACATGTATACTCAAATAGTGAATTATCATTTATTAAAATAAATGTTTACAATCATAAGGCGATTGCCTTAGGACACTTCTCTCATATCACTAACAGTCGCTGGTCAGAAAATGATTTTTCTCTCTACCCTTATCTTCCTGATCCTCTTTTAGTTCCCTTTGATGGAGCCACTCCTGATTCCATCTACGAGTATTTTCTAGGCCATCCCAGGCCAAGGGGTTCCGGTGAGCACACCCGTGATTTTCCCACATTTCCTGCTCTTCACCTTTCCCCCATTGAGTATGTTTTGTTCAAGATCATCACGAATTGTCTCCTCCCGACTACCTCATGTTGGTGCAGTTTGCACTGACGGTCAAACTCGGGTTTTGATGTATGACAAAGTGGTTAAAGTTAGGGTTGTGTGTGTTTAACCTCTTTACCAAGTGTGCAGAGTTGAAAGACTTAGGACCAGACACCAGGCTGAAGTCCAGGATGGTTGAGTCCTGGCGGAAAGTCCAGTTGGGTCCGCGGGACCTGACAACTGGCTGAAGACCAAGTTGGTTGAGACTTGGCAGGAAGACCAAGGTGGTTGAGCCTTGGCAGGAAGTCCTGGTAGGGTCAAGAAGTCAAGCAGAGCTGCACAATGGGTAAGTAAGGTAAGTCACTGGAGGAGCGACCCAGTGAGGACGAGTCCAATCTTGGACTTTAGGCGCGGTCCAACTTAGACCCATTTAGGTGATCTAAGTTGAGTCCTGGTTAGATCCTGGTCTGGGAGACAGGATCTAATTAACTTAGAATTGTATCTTATTTTAGTCCATATAAAATTGTGCTAGCCTTGTTTTGGACTAACCCTGGATGCAGGACCAAAGGACTATGATTCTGCAGCTCAGAGAGCCTCAAAGGAGTGAGGCCGTAGCTGAGCAGGGCGCCCCGGATGTGTCGGGCGCCCCAGAGTCAACCCAAAGTCAGCAGAGAGGTAAACGCCCCGACAGCCGCGCGGGTCGGGCGCCCCGCATGTCTCGGGCGCCCCCTATGCCACCTCACTGCCAACTACGAAGCTCACCCTCGCGAAGCCAAGGAGATATGGCTTTGACCGGTCAAATCGGGGCGCCCCGGCGCGTCGGGAGCCAGTCCAGGGTGATCCCGAAGATAAAGAGATCAAGTGCTTGACCGAGAGGGCTGCGGATCGGCAGCCACGCAGAGGGGCCGCCCCGGACGTTTCGGGCGCCCCCAGGGCTATAAATAGAACCCCTCGACCAAGGTTCAAACACAACACTTCTTCCAAAGCTTTCAAGTTCTTCTACGCTCGCGCCTTACTCCGGAAACGCTACACTTCGAGCCGACGACGTCCCGCTGCCCCGAAAGAGTCGACCTACTCCGGACGTCGGTAAAAAGAAGAATTTCTTTAATACTTTATTGCACTTAATTACTGAAAGT